>PVLC010019087.1:0-30675 GCA_004027655.1 Graphiurus murinus | reverse complement strand
AAGACTGAGACCGGAGGACCCAGGTTTGCGGCCAGCCTCAGCTACCTAGTGAGGCACTCCACAACTTAGTGAGACTCTGTTTCAAAAATAAAGAATAAAAAATAGGGCTGGGGGTATAGCTCAGAGGTAGAATGCTCCTGAGTTCAGTCCCCAGTACCGCAAAAAAAAAAAAAAAAATTAAAATAATGATATAGAACAGATTTGTGTATATGTGTATGTATGTAATCCTTGATATATGGACAAACTTAAATGGTAAAAGAATAAATGTGACCGGGCGTGGTGTTGCATGCTTTTAATCCCAGTACTTGGGAGGCTGAGACAGGATGATCCGAGTTCGAGGCTAGCCTCAGCTACTTAGTGAGGCTCTCTGCAACTTAGTGAGACCCTGTTTCAAAATAAAGAATAAGTAATAGGCCTGGGGGTGTAGCTCAGAGGTAGAATGACCCTGGGTTCAATCCCCTGTACCACACACACACACACACACACACACACATACACACACACACACAAAGAATAAATGTGTAAGGTCTTACGCATATTTTTCTGGGATAAGAAACCTGCTCAGTAGGAATATACCTAATTAACAGTCTATCCAAATAAAATTTAGAGTTCCATTATCCTATATTTCATTTCCTCTGTAAATAGTCCAGTACCACTAAAAACCTATAAGCTTTCCAGTTAAGGCAGTATAATTTTCATTTCTGTTGAGACTGGATCTAAGATCTGGACAATTTATATATCTAGAATACTTTACCGTAAGTCCATGTATTCATGAAACTCAAAAATATCTTTACAAAGATGAATTCACAGGGAAAAAACAATGTATATCAATAAACATGGCATATTTATACAAATTAATGAATCTAAACTATAGATTAAAACACTTTCCAAATTAATCCTTGTAACTAGTTTAGTAATTTAGGTACACAACAAAATAATAAATTACATTTGGGGATCTCTGATCTGCCAAATTCTCTGGCTGACTTGCTCCAAACCACCAGCAATTCAACAGTTATTTCATTCAAGTGTTCAAGTACAGGGACAGCTCAAGGGATGGTGGCAGAAGGCTCAGGACCCACTCCAGGTCCAACCCACTCCAAGACTGCATCTCTGGTTAACTCTTTTTTTGGAGAAACAAATAGGAAATTCAGTTCCTATCCCCTAATTGATTAATCTTATGACCTTAACCAAGATCATTTGGCCTTTACTTTTGTTATTGTTTTGCTTTGTTTACTGCTAGGATCTCTTTTTTTATTGGTGCATATTAATTATATATAATTAATGGTGGGTTTTATTGTGGCACATTCATACATGTGTTAAAACGTGATTTTATCAGTTTTACTCCCTAATACTTCTCTCCATTCCTCTGCTCCTGATCCCTTTCTCTACCCTAATGGTCTCCTTTTTACTTTCATGGTGCCTTATTTTTTCCCCATTTTTTTTTACCTCTAGCCTCCACATATGAAAGAAAACACAGTTATTTTCTTTCTTAATCTGACTTCATTTGCACAAAATTGTGGTCTCCAATTCCATTCATTTTCCAGCAAATGACATAATTTTGTTCTTCTTTGAAGATTAATAAAACTCCACAGTGCATATATACCACATTTTCTTTATTCATTCATCTGCTGGCAGACTAGATTTCATATTTGAAAAAGAGGGAATAAACCCCAGCCCTATCAACTTTAGGGTTTTTGTGAAAATGTGTGAAACAGAGAATCAAGAAATGGCTTCTATTTATGTACTAGTCAAATTCATTTCTGATGTTGGTGTTACTATTGCACTTGACTGAGCATGAAAGATGGGTGGTAAACGCATTAGGCACTACTTGGTGGAAAACACGAGACTAAAGGGATAAGGTGGGGTAGGATAAGGTACACATTGTCTTTTTCTAAATATATCAGATGAGAGAATAAAATATCAGTTTTTAAATAAGTCATAAAGCTCCATACTAAAAAAATAAATACAACAAAATTAATTCGCCAAATTTTGTCTGTGTTAGAAGCACTGGTTCCTTCCTGAAGGAAGATATTGCCATCTTGGGCTGGGACTGCATCATTAGTTGTACCTGTTCAGACACTCCAGCTCTTGGGCTGATATACTAGCTATGCATTCCACCAGCTCTCTGCATGCAGGCAGACACTTAGTCACTTAAGACTACACCACTTCTGAATGACCACTTTGAAATGTTATATATTCTATCAAGAAAATAATATGAGGATGAAAACCCTTCTTTTGCTGCATATTATAATAAATTATTGCTGGTTAAAGATGGTGAAATAGAGGAGCACAATGTGTTTCAATTGCTCCAAGACTTGGAACTCAACCAGCAGGAAGACTGCTTCTTGGCAAAAAAAGAAAAGAAGTCATAACTCAGCAGAAGAAAGACAATGGAAATATGGTGAAAATTGATGCAGCTCAGAGGGCAGAGGACTGAAAAGAGCTCCAAAGCTCATCTGGTGAACAAGAGAACAGAGGCAGTGCCATCTTGCTGAACCTGTGCCAGGCTGGCAGTTGCTGAATCTGGCAGTTCTCATAGTCCAACTCTAGCAAAGAATTAGCAGAATCCTGCTAGCCAGTGATTGCAGAAAACCATCATCAAAAGCAATCACATTCTTCTCTCCATGCTCAAATACCTCAAGATTACAACTCCCAGAGTGCCCAGCCAAACCACCCAGCAAACACCTACAGCTGGAGCTAAACTCAGACCAAGAAATGACAGGCTCTTCCTGTGGAGACCACAGTGGCTACAACCTGCCTCCTCAAGACCACTGTAAATCTACAGACCAACCAGCCAAACTTCCCAGTGAACTCTTGTGGCTGTAGCTGAAATCATTCCTTCCTGCAGGGACCCAAACAGCACTTGTCAAGACCATGAGTTTAAAAACTGTCCCAGTGGAAGCTTGTGTGGCTACATAGCCTTGTGGGCTAAGAACAGACCCACAGGATTGGTGAGTTGGCAAATTACCCTTGATAGGTAGGGTCAGGGGCTACAGTTGGATGAGGCAGAAACATGAACTAGTAGACACTCCCTAGGGACACTCAAATGGGCAGGACCTTGGGTCAGTAGTTCACCCTGACCCTGCAGGGTCTCCAGCAATCACCACAGGACTGCTAGCAGTGACCTTTATGGAGTGTAATAACTCGGGCAACTGTGCTGCTGGCTTGGAAAGCTATAACCTTGCACTTGATAGTGGTTGGGCGCCAAAAGCACCAAAGCTGGAGGCCAATAAGGTCTAATGTGATTGTAGTTGCCCAGAGCAGCAGCAGTGTCCCTGGAGCTAAATAATGGAGCCACCCAAGTCCCAGGCCCAGAATAGTATAATTTCTCCCTGCCAGAACTTGGGTCCTAAAAACAGGGAGGTCAGGAGAAGCAGGGGTTCCTGTGATTGCAGCTACATGCTGGGAACACAACACTCCCCCTGCTATCAGAGTTTCTGCCTGATTATCATGCATGGTAGTGGCTCATAGGGCTCCATGTAATTGTAACTAATACATCAGTAGTAGCATCTCTGGACCACTGAAGCTCAGCCAGCTGGGCCACAAGCTCAGAACATAGTAAGAGGCCAGAGGTCAGCTCTCTGCAAGTTTTCATAGGTTCACAATCATCAGAGCAGTGGTGCTGTCTGTGAAGCATTAAATCTCAACCAACAGGCTGCAGGCTCGGAACAGAGCATTATAGTCTGTGGCCTTGCTGAATTTGGGCCTGGAGATGGAATCCTTCCCAACACCTTCTATGAGGCCAGTGTTACCTTAATACTAAAACCAAATAAAGATCCCTCAAGAAAAGAAAATTACAGATCAATATGATTGATGAACATAGATTCAAAAATTTTAAACAAAATATTCGCTATGCATATTCAAAAACCACATCAAGAAAATTGTACACCATGACCAAGTTGAATTCATCCCAGGAAGTCAAGCCTGGTTCAACATATACAAATCAATACATGTTATTCACCACATAAATGGAACTAAGGACAAAAAATCATATGATCATCTCAATAGATGCTTAAAAAAGCATTTGACAAAAGCCAACACCCATTCATGTTAAAAAATACTGCAGAAAACTGGAATAGAAGGAACTTACTTCAACATCATTAAGGCAATATACAATAAACCTAAAGCCAACATCATATTGAACAGGAAAAAACTGTGGTAATTTTCTTTAAAATCAGGAATAAGACAAAGATGCCCAATATCGCCACTCCTTTTCAGTATAGTTCTTGAGACTCTTACCAGAGTGATAAGACAAGATATGGATATCAAAGTAATTCAAATAGGAAAAGAAAAGCTAAAATTATCTCTCTTTGTAGATGACATGATCCTCGATTTAGAAGACCAAAAAAATTCAACCAAAAGACTTCTAGAGTTGAATAACAAATTCAGCAAGGTAGCAGGATACAAAATCAGTCTAAATAACTAGCAGCTTTTCTATATTCCAACCTTGAATCCACTGAAAAGGAAACCCAGAAGACAATTCCATTGCAATAACTTCAAAAATAATAAAATACCCAGGAATAAATCTAACTAAGTAGGTAAAACACCTCTAGTGAACATTATAAGACACTAAAGAAAGAAATTGAAGATCTCAGAAGATGGAAGGATCTCCCTTGCTCTTGGATAGCAGAATAAATATTATCAAAATGGCCATTCTACTAAAAGTGATACTTTCAAATTACTAGAGGATGACATAGGTTCAACACTCCAACATATAGGCATAGGTAGAAACTTCCTCAAGATCCCCAAAGTTCAAGAAATTAAAACAAGAAATAATAAATGGGATGGCATTAAACTAAGTTTCTGCTCATCAAAGGAAACCATCAAGAGTCTAAAGAGAGAGCCTATAGAATAAGAGAAGATCTTTGCCAGCTATTTCACTGATAAAGGACTAATATCTATAATATACAAAATACTTAAAAGATTTAACACTAAAAAAACAAACAACCCAATTCAGAAATTGGCAATGGAACTAAACAGACACTTCACAAAAGAAGAAATACAACTGGCCATTAAATACATGAAAAAAATGCTCAACATCATTAGCAATCAGGGAGATGCAAATCAAAACTACGCTGAGAATTTCATCTACCCCCAATCAGAATGGAAATCATCAAGAAGTCGAACAACAATAAATATAGATAAGGATGTGAGGAAATAGAAAATCTTCTACACTGTTGGTGGGATTGCAAATCAGTATGGCTGCTATTAGGGTGATCAGTGTGGAGATTCCTCAGAAAATTGAGAATAGATCTACCATTTGATCCAGCTATGCCACTCCCAGGTATCTTTCCAAAGGGACTGAAATTAGAATATTATAGTAATATATGCATGTCTATGTTGATAGCAGCACAATTCACAATAGTCAAATTATGAAACCAACATAGGTGTCCATCAACAGATGAATGAATTACAAAATTATGGGATATACACACAAAGGAATTCTACTCAGCAGTAAAGAAGAATAAAATTAGGTAATTTTCAGGAAAGTGGGTGATCCTGGAGGTTATATTAAGTGAGATTAGCCAGTCACAGAAAGTGAAAGGTCATATTTTTTTTTCTCATGTGGAAGGTAGGGAGTAATCAGAATCCCAGAGAGACTTGAGATAATGGAGGAGAAACTCAAGGGGTTGGGGAGAGGGAGAATCAGTGAAGGAATTACTACCATTGACTTTATGTATATATGTTATAATACTAGTGTCAATCTCAATACCCTATATGGGGAAAGGGAAAAGTGGAGAGGGAGCTGAGGGAAAGCCTACCAAATGCTGTGTGCATGTTTGCCACTATCACTGTGATTTACATTATGATGTGAGACTGTAATGCACCAATAAAAATATAAAAAAAATTTTAAGTTTATGTGCAAAAATATTATTTAGGAAGGTACATATACTTCTCCACAATATGTGTTAAATATATGTTTGTTTACTCTTCTATGTACACAAAGAATTCTTTCTGTACTTTTATTACAATTTTGTCCTGGTATCAAATTTGACTACTTTCTTGTTCTTTCTATTGTGTGTACTTTTTTGCCTAGAACTCTTTTGATAAGGAACTTAAATTATAAGGGTTTTGTTTGTTTCAAATCTTATTCTTAAGAACTTTCTTTGTTTTGAATCTTATTTTTGAAAAAATCCTGACCATGAAGTACATGAACACAGAGGAAGCCCACTACAGAGGAAATCTCCATTCTCACCCACAAATATGCACACATATTTTCATAGGTAGATTAGTTAGACATAATTTGAGAATAGATTTTGGCAACAGTAAAGTCTTCCATTTCCATTTTCCTATCTTACACACATACACAAATACACACACACATTTTTAATTAAGCAGTTTACTTCCAAGTGATTTCCTAAAATTGTCTCCTTTGGTTTCCTTTATTTTTTGAAGGAAACTGGATTCCTCAATTATACCTGCCAAGGGAAAGGGATATTAGAATTGGGTAGTGAATGAATGACATTGAGAAAGAAAGCTAGTACACTTCTAACTTCCTCAGATGCTCTTTTATTAAGAATATTTCTCTCCCTAAAACAGTGAAAAATATGGAGGTTTTCTTAAATACACATTTGACAGGAACTATTTATTCACCTCTAAACTATTTAAACACAGGCTTTTCTGATAATTACCTAAGGAAAAAGATAAAACCACTTTTTTACAGATCAAATATTTATTGCACCAAGAAGTCGGGTGGTGAACTTGACCTAGAACAATTAGTAGTCAACACATGTCTGTTGATTGATTATCTATGTATCAATCATCTATTCATCATCTGTCTATTTATAATGCCCCAGGGTAGAACGTTGTTTCAAATGGGACAATTCATTCAGGCAGGAGAACAGCAGTCCCGTACTCCTTCTATATTAATAGACAGTACCCTATCAAGTCTAACACACAGGTTCAACACCTGGCCACGTTCCTAGGGAGAATGTAATATTTCTTGGTGATGATCATGGTGATGGTATAGCTGTATAGTTGCCTTATTGATGCACATTTATTACTAACCATGAATTTCTGGTTTCTGACACAACTATACTTTTCAGAATACTCATTCTTTCATACAACTTCCAAACAGCTTGATACATATATTGGATTTTTGGTTTTCTTGCTGGTGTTATTGTTTTCTTTGCTTATTTGTTTGTTTTGCCACCACTGTTTTCCATTTTCTAGCCCGCATCTAAAATAGTGACAGTGATTACACATTTGTCAGGGGATACGAAGTTATTCAGACTTTCCAAGAATCCTCATGAAAGCTGCTTGAAACTGAATTATATTATCTGACCCCAGATAGGGGTTATTATGGGATTTTTTTTTCTTAAGAAATCATCTTTGCTGGGCGTGGTGGCGCACGCTTGTAATCCCAGCATTTGGGAGGCTGAGACTGGAGGATCCGGGTTCGAGGCCAGCCTCAGCTACCTAGTGAGGCACTCGGCAACTTAGTGAGACCCTGTTTCAAAATAAAGAATAAAAAATAGGGCTGGGGGTATAGATTGGAGGTAGAATGTCTGAGTTCAATCCCCAGTACCACAAAAAGAAAAAAAAAAAAAGAAAAGAAAAGAAAGAAAGAAAAAAAGAAACCATCTTCAAGGGAACCAGCCTAGGTATCAGACAACAGATGAATAAAGAAAATGGGTATATACATACAATAGAACTTTACTCAGCTATAAAGAAGAACAAAATTGGGTCATTTTCAGGAAAATGAATGGAACTAGAGAATATTATTCTAGCCAGTCTCAAAACATCAAGGGTCATATGCTTTCTCTCATATGTTGAAGCTAGAGAGAAAATAGGAAAAAAAAAAAAAACTTCAGTTAAATAAAGAGACAAGTAGAATAGTGGAAGGGAGTTGGGGAAGAGAGGTGGGAAGGGAGAAAAAAAAGATTGAGAAATGGAATGGTTCAATCAATGTTATGTCTATAAAGAAAGTATCACTACCAGTATCAATCAGGGAGGGGAGGGGAGGATGAGACATAAAGGAAAACATTTCAAGTGCTGTGTGCATAAATGAATGTATCACTTTAAATCTGACTATGATGCATAATTGTAATGCAGCAATAAAATATAGAAGTTAAAAATAGTAAAAGAGAGACCGTGTTCACAGCAACTCCTTATATGTACAAGGTTATTCACATGTATTTCCTTTATTTCTTACCATAAAATGTGAGTGCTTAAACTTTTGTAATATCTTCATGGTCTGGGGTCTTGTCATTGCTATATCCTTATTTATTTATTTATTTATTTATTTATTTATTTATTTATTTATTTATTTATTATTTACTAAGGATTGAACTCAAAGGTGATCTATCTCCAAGCTAAAACCTGGCCCTTTTTTTTTTTTTTTTTTTTTTTGAATTTTGAAACACGGTATCACTAAATTGCTGACTATCTAGCTAAATTTCAGAGGCTGGACCCAAACCTATGATCCTCCTATCTCAGCCTCCTAAGTACTAGGATTACAGGCATGTACCACTATGCCTGACTTATCATTGCTGTATATTTTGTGTGTGGGTGTGTGTCATACTAGGGGTTGAACTCAGGGGAATTCTACCTCTGAACTACACCCCCAGCATTTTTTTATGTTATTTATTGAAACAGGATATCTCTAAGTTGCTGAGAATCTTGCTATGTTACCGAACCTGTGATCTTCCTGTCTCAGCCTCCCAAGTACTAGGCTTACAACTGTATGCCACTCAGTTTGCCCAACTTATAGTTTCTGTATCTTGACAGCCATGATAAATCCTAACAATATAAAACTCTTGGGCTGGGATATTTGGGATATTTAGGAAATCTTAGAATTTGCTACATGAAGTCCAGTGCTCTTCTATAGTCACCCTTACATTGGAATGACAGCTGACACTTTAGAAAGCCAAATCACTGTGACTGCATTCATTGTTTATGAGGTGAACAGAGGAAAATTTCAGCCTCATTTCCCCCAGTGGTCACACTCAGATGAAAAGTTAGCACCGTTCCACCAGACCAAATATTTTTCGTCTACTTTAAAGATGTTTTCTATGTAAAATAAAGAGCAAGTCAGTCATGAAAAGACTACATTAATTGCTACCCTAGCAGCTTGTCATTTCCAATGTTCATGGATGGCATATGTATACATATTCACTCATTACACAAATTCATTGTGTATATATGCATATATAAATAAAAATGGATATTATGTGTGTATATATTTATATATATGTGTGTGTGCATATATAAATGGATATATATACATATATATTAATAAGTATGGACTAAGAACTCAGAGATGCTATAGGGATATAAAAATTGTATCCTAGCCAGGCATGGTGGCCTACACCTTAATCCCAGTACTTGGGAGGCTGAAGGAGAAGGATCACAAGTTTAAGACCAGCCTCAGCAACTTAGTGAGACTCTCAGAAACCTAGCAAGACCCTATTTCAAAATAAAAAACAAAAAGGGTTGAGGTATAGCTTGAAGTTAAAATGCTTCTGGGTTCAAAAAAAGATTCTATCCTGGTTTTGCAGAAATATATTTTGTTTGTATGATTTATTTTCTCATAAAATGGTCAACTTAAATATTAATAAAGAGCCTTATATGAAAGGTAAAATATAAATAATAATAGTTTAGACAAATAAGTGGTAAAAGAATGAAAAATAAACCAATGCTCTGGGGAAGGGGGGATCCAGGAAGTAAAAAGTTGTAAGAAAGATTAATGTAATGAAGTTCCACAAGCTATATTCTCTGTTATCCAAGGCACAGAAGGAGAAGGGATTGCAAAAATCAATGCACCTATAAACCCAAGACATTTAAAAACAACTGTTTAATACTCAGATCCCACTAAATGATGAATGCAGATTGCTAACAAATAAGAAATTGTCAGGCTGTAACTTCTTCTCTTCAACTTCACAAACTGCAAAAGATGTAAAATGATAAACAGTCACTGAGAGAAACAATTAATATCCTATAAAATTCAACAATATTTGCTCTCTAAAAATTTAGAAGCAGATTTAAAGATGGCTTAAGGTAAGAATATGATTTTGACAAGGGCAACTTGAATTCCTACTACGTGCCAACCACTGTTTCACTAGCGTCTGATTCAGCATGTTGAATTCAGTGGACACAGCATCTTTCAAGTCCTTGGCCACCATCTCAGAGAAGACAGTCTGAAATGAATCTCTGCTTACATAAATGACTTCCTCGTTTGCCTTAGTGAAGGGAATTAGCTTACCTGAAGCAGCCTGGTGACAAATCCAAAGGTTTTTTGATGAGAACAGATCATATAGTTGCAGTAAATTAGCACACACCAAATACAGTATCTGCTGAATCTTCAGTATTCCAACAGACTCCCATCTATTGTCAGCAGTAGAAAATGACCTTCTTGAAGATGGCTACTTAAACTAAGTCTCCAGGACTTTAATTGAGACTGTGACCAGACCCAAAAGTGTTGAATCTTTGCTCAACTACTTCACACTAAAACTTTGTGTCCTCTCTGACTTCATGAATTTATTTATTAACTGTGTAGAAGTTTTAATATACCAAAAAGTCCAAAAAGGACTTCTTGAAGCCAGTATTATAAAGTTCTAGTGTTGCCGGGTGTGGTGGTACATGCTTGTAATCCCAATACTTGGGAGGCTGAGACAGGAGGATCACAGGTTCAAAGCCAGTCTTGGCAATTCAGTGAGGCTCTCTGCAACTTAGTGAAACCCTGTTTCCAAATAAGAAATAAAAAATTGGACTGGGGGTATAACTTGGAGGTAGAATGCCTCTGGGTTCAATCCCCATTACTAAATAATAATAATAATAATAATAATAATAATAATAATAAATAAAGTTCTAGTATTACCTTGCTTCAACCTGTAATTCACAGCCACAGGTTTGCAGAGGCTGAGTCACAGGGCTACTCTGTGAATTCATCATCCAACCTGTGCCCTGGATTCTTGTCAATGTGGTAAAGGTGCTTACTTGGGTCAAAGAATTCCATGAAAAAAGAAGAATATTTAAAGTCACATGTAAAATATATTTTAATAAACAAGATTCATTCAGAGGTCAGGATGGGCTACTGACTTTTGTTTCACATAATTATAACTTATTTCATCTGAGCTCACTATTCAGCAAAAGCCTGCATATACCTATCTCTATCCAGAGAATGGGGTAGATGGTAGATACAAACCATTGGTGAATCTGGGTAAAGGATGTATTCTGATGTTGAAAAGAGGAAGTTCTTTGTATTTTGTATTTTTCTATAAGTTTTCAATTGTATCAAAATGAAAAGTTATCTTCCTCATAATTAAAAGCAAACAAAACTGATAGATTAAAAGAGAGAGATGAAAACTAAATATAATAGATGATGCCCAAATGGATCCTGGTCTAGAGGGGGAAAAAATGCCCTCAGGATGATAATTGGTGAAATTTCAATAAAGTAGGTGTATAAAAAAATAGTATTTTGAGCAGTGTCAATTTCCTGATCTAAATGTAAGTACATATATTTATTCTTATTTCCAGGAGATACTTAAAGGTCATGGTATGATGACCTCTGGCATGATGTTGCCAAGTTATGTTCAGAGTTTAGAAATGCATGCATATGAGTACACACATACACACATTCACACATGCAGAATTATAAAGCAAAGGTGGCAAAATGTAAAAGATTGGTGACTCTAGGTGAAGGCTATACAAGAGGTCCTTTGGCAACTCTTGCAACTTTTCTATAAAGTAGAAACCACTTCTGGGTGAGGGTGTAACTCAGTGACAGAGAAACTGCTGAGCATAAATGAGACCCTAGGGTCAAGCCTCACACCAAAAATGAAACAAGAATTTTTAAAATAAATATATGAGTATATATATACTTTAATGTCAACCTCCTGAAATATTTTTTAAATTGGCTTAAAGAAACAACTAAGACATACCAATGCCTCCTGTACATAGAAGGCTTGGCCCACAGTGCTGTCTCCTGTCTCATCTAATGAGAAGTATTTAACAGTGAGCCTCTAGCACTGGGTTCTCCATTTATATGCCCCATTCATGATCCCCTATCCCCCTTGAAATCTCATGACTGGCATTTTCTGCTGTTTGAATCTCCATGTGAATTATCATTTTATAACTCTGCCTCCCTACTGACACTAACATGTTATCGGTAGGTCTCTGACTCTAGTTCCTACCTCCCCAAGCTACTCCTGCTCCCAGCCACAGTCCTTGATTCAGGCTGCCCCTAGTTCTCTGGCTGAATCCCCTAGATCTTTCCATTCAAAATAACATGCCTCATAGTTTAGAGTCAGTCTTTGTCTGGAACCCCCACTACTTGAACAAACAGAATATTTTGTGTGTATATATCTTTATAGATGCATTTTTCATTTAAAAAAACTTATGCTTAATTTGTGTTATTTACCTATTACCACACAAAACTTTGAGGTTTTCTCTTAAATTTAAAAATGTCCATATTTCTTTTTTTTCAGATAAATGTTATTTAAATTATACTACATTATTGGAATTCCCTGAGGGTGATGTAATGATATATATTGACAAACTTATTGTGTTGTTTTAAATGAAGCAGAACTGAACTAAGGCCTAATATAGTCACATAAAAATTATACAACTTTCTTTTACCTTTTTTCATATAAGCTGCCAAGATTTTGCAGGCCAATAATATGAACAAATTTAGAAATAAACAAACCCAGAGAGATTTCAAGGTACTGCTGCACCTACCACAGAGCTACCCAAATCATAGGCTGCTAGTGAAGACCAAGGTTGACACCGGTCAATAAATCAATGAAGGCATCTTCCAAAAAATTGTTTCACGGTGCCTTTTGCTAAAGTACTGAAATCACTACAAGCCCTTCCAAAGTGTGATGTATCTGTTCCTAGAAGTCATATAGAACATATACAGTATGACTTTTCATAAGACCAAAAGGAAAATAAAAGTATAAAAAGCTTATCTTCTACAAGGTAGTGAGGAAGTAGAGAGGAAGTCTCTTGGAAAAGAATATTATTCAATCTCTAGGCTTAGTCTGTATGAAAGCTTGTACAGACTTAGAGATCTCAGGTAACTCCATATAATGAGATTTGGTGTTTACCAAAAAAATCCTGAAATAGCTTCCAAACCTGAATAGTGCACCTTTATGCAACTACTGTTTGGTAGAACCTAGAGAACTAGCAACTTATGTGAGTTACAAATAGGTTTCTGATCCAATGTACATTTTAGAGTATTCTGAATGGTAACGTTCTCTTTCAATGGCATGATTTACAGTCCTCCCTAAATCTGGTCTCCAGAGCTGACTTAGGCTAATTTCTAGATCCTCCTGCATCTACTTAGATCTTGGTCCTCATATATTTTGAATGCTAAATGCAAAACATGTACACTATTGGTGGCTATATTTTAGGTGGGGGATGCAACTCTTCCCCATAGTGGCAGTACAGCATCCTCTCAGTTATAAATATCTTCACTTCAATGAGAAAAGATGATGAAATTCTTTTTGAAGACTCTCAAAGGGCTTGCAGATTTTTAAAAATATTACCACCACTTTGTTTGGAAGAAATACAGTTTGGTCGTAAAGCCATCATTTGTGATTGGATTTATGAACATGGCACACATTTGCATGCTGCACGTGAAAACTCTGCACCAAGGAGTCATTTCAAATAAGGAATGGTCGCTAGTCAGAATTCTCTCATCTGAATTATCATTGCGAATTTCAAGTTCCCCCAACCTGTTGAAAATAAATGCAATTCAGGGAAATCTTTTGCATGAACAGTCTTATTAACTTCAAAATTCTTCATACTTTCTTTAAAATTTTTCTAAGTAGTGAAAAATAATTTCTTTCTATAAATATATATATTATATATTTAATATTACTTATAGTACATTTACATATGTTCCAAAGTGTTTTTAAAAAAAGTTAAATTGAAAGCATCTTTCTTTTTTATTTCTATTTGTGGCATGTTAAGCCCTTAAGGTCTGTCTGTAATTTGCTTAGAACCTTTTATTATCATTGATCATAGTGCTTAGGAATATGTTAATTTTTTAAAGAAATATATGCCTACTTAATCTCATTCTTTTATACAAAAATCCCAATGAAGCACAAGAAACAGTGGGAGAACTGTTTTTTTTTTTAAATAACTAAGAAGCTGCCTTAAAGAAGCCTATGTTTAATATTCCTATACTATAAAGTTGAAAAAAATAAGGGTACAAGAGAAGTACATGCGATATTTTATGCTTAAGAAATTATAAAGAGACAATTATCTTGGGCTTGGGGGGATCGTGCAAATCTTCCTAGGAAGCTATCATTTGTGTTTGGTTTGAACAATTGGTAGGATTTTAATAACAGGAAAGTGAGGGGAACCAGAGGGAAGTGCAATATAATATAATATTATAATTATGATATTAGTTGAAATATAGTTTAAGGTCTAATGCTTGTTCTTTATTTAAGAGATGATGGACTTGATTTGATGTTTTCTGTGCTATGAGCCAATTCAAACTCGGAATTCCCTCTGACTCAATGTTGGAAGACTTCTCTGAAATTCAGTAGTAGGCTCAGATCAAAATTTCATGAAAGCAAATGCTTCAGATTGATATTGGAGATGTGAAATGAAGCCCAGGGCTTAATGTACACTTTTCAATAACTAGAGTAAAGCAACCCTTAGGGAACTTGGTAACTGATGAAAATATTTGTAGTGAAATAGTCTCCAAAGCTGAGATCTATATTTCAAGGACCCGGAGTTTCAATACAGAGACAGTACACAGGGAGAATCTATATTTTGACCATTTTTACTGCACTCCCTTGGAGAAACAAGAATTTCTTTATGGAATAAAATGCAAAGTGGAGGACATTTGGCAGAGTCACTCCCAGCACATGCAAAGCAGCGTTATCACACCAGCCATTGCTAGGATCCCAGTGTTTTATCCTGTCAATAAGAAAATTCTTGATGTGCTATTGAATATGCAGTTATCTTGACAGCCATCTTCATGTAATATTCAAGATAGCTTTTACACAGTCTCAGTTATAATATTATCCTGTGATCTAATGCTTGCTCTTTATTTAAGGGATGATGAACTCAGTTTGATGCTTTATCTGCTGTGAGCCGATTCAAACTCAGAATTCTCCTGGGCAGATTTCACTATCTTTAACTGACCGGAAACTTAAGATGCTCCTAGGCAAAACCCTATTCTTATCTATTAGTGTTCTATGCCACTAGTTTTACCCGGATTTAACTCAAGAACTATTTTCATCAGCTTTTTACCATGTATTGGGCCTGATCTTTAGATTAGTGTAGCCACTACACTGTCAGCATCGAAGTTAAAAAAGAGCTGTCTTAAAATCCCTATCTTGGTCCAAAAGAGAGATAAAAAAAACCTATTCTATGATATTAACTGTCTCAAAGCTTTTTCACTCTTGCCATTCTACAAGGATTTTTAAGATATAGTTTACCAGATTGAAATTCATGTTTGAGAAGGAAAGAAGGAAGGAAGAAAGAGAGGGAAGAAAGAAATTGAACTCTCACACGCCCTCAAAATTTTGACTGAGGATTCCAACTTCCTTGATGTTATGATGTTAGATATATAAGGTCTACATTCAAAAATCAAACAGTACAGTTATACATTATTTTAGATTCTAGGTTCGGGATGCAGTACTATAAATAAGAGGGGGCTTTATTGCTGCTGAGAAAACTGGGCGAGATAAACTGAAGACGTCCGTGCACATCAGTCACAGTCCCGGCAGGAACAGATGGCTGACTGCATAATGAGAGAAGCATTCAGTATACTATTTACGAAGCTGTAGATGGCATGTAGGGAAGCCACGGGGAGATTGTAGTACCTAGGTCTAAGAGGAGTGAATGATTCCTACCATCCTCAGGCCTGAAAGAGCTGGAGCAGTCAAAGGAATCTGGAAATGAGGGGACTGGGAGAAGAAGGCCACCGACAGACCTCGTGACCCCTCAACAACTCTGCAACAGGGAGGAGCCTCCTTTTTCATCCTCCTCCTCATTTCCAGCTGGTGCACCCCATTGATGAAAACCAGTAGGCAAGGGGACCAGTGAGCAAGGAAGCACATTGCTCTGCCCCCCCTTAAAAGCACAGAGTAGAGCACAGTAAATAGGATGGAGAGTGGGCTGAGATTTGGCAAAGTATTGCTTACAGAAACTTTATGAAGAAAGAACACTAGCAGGATTTTTTTTTTAAAAAGAAACTCCTTATTTCATCTATAATAACTTTTTGTCCCTAGTCTTACAACATATCTAATTGTAAAGATTTTGAATAGAACTCCTCTTAAAATGATACATACACACAGAGATTTGGCAAAGTAGCATAATCCAGTTATTAAAGACTGTGATGGTTTAAAGACTTAATGAATTTAGAATGGCCCCCGAGACCCCCTATTCCTCACAGAAACATGGTTGCAATGTTGGAAGCAGGGCTTGGTTGCTAAAGAAGTGTCCCTGAGGGTGCAGGCTTGGGGAATATATGGTTCCTTCTCCCCTTGCTTTCTCTGCTTCCCGCCTCCATGATGTGAGGAGCAGAGTGAGCCCTGGGCTCTCTCTCCCTCCACTTACCACCACCATGTCTCGTCATCTGCAGACATCTCCAAAACCTGTGAGCAAATAAAACTTCCTCTAAGTTGTGTGGTCGGTCATGTTGGATTATAGCAAAGAGAATGTTGACCAAGACAAAAACTAAGAAAATTTGATGAGGAATTATCATACTATAAAACTTTGCAGGCTGTGTGTATAAAAGGTGATATGTATGAGGATCTTTTCAGGGGCTAAAGGGAGGTGAGAAGTTTCAGGTAGGGAGACAGGGGGGGGTGAGAATAATAGAGAAAGGGTTGTATGCCTTGTTCCTCTCTGACAGTCCTCTTGAATTTATTTTGACCTGTTGTGTGATTGTTAATTGAAGTCGGCCTTATTTAAGTACAAAGAGAAATATAGAGGTGCTATACAGGTGCTCCTTGACTTACTGTGGAGCTGCATCCTGGGAAATCTATTGAAACTTGCAAATGCAGTTGATACCCACAATCACACAGTACACTGTGCAGTATTGTCTGCTTGCTCTCACAATGCTTCCCAATGTCATAAGAGTGTATCACACATTACTATCCTGGAAAAGATCAAATTTCAAAGGATAGTTTCTTCTGAATGTGTATTGATTTTGTGCCTTCATAAAATTATAAAATCATAATTTGGTGAATGCCTATATTTTTTATGACCATCTGATCCTACTCCATGAGGTTCCAAAATGTTAGGTAATAAGGGAAAAAACAACAACAACAATACACCCTACATTTAGTAGTACAATCCATGAATTCCTGTCCATCTATCATTTTTTTACATAAGTACCCAACCTATCTGGTTTCTCACATGCACCCTTCCTCTGTCCCAGATGACAACCAGACACATGGAGATGTGAGGTCTATGCCAATTCCTGACAGAGAATTCCAAGACTACCCACAGTCCTCAGCCACAGGGTCACTTCATCCCCATGACCATGATTCATCTTTACTATCCATTCCTGTTCAGCATCCTGCCCACTGCACCTGGGTCAAGGTATAGCTCACAACAGCCATGCTCAAACTTCCCTCACCTAAGCATGCCCAGGGACACCTTTGGTCACAGTCACAAAAGCAGGACTTGGGCCCAGAAAGAGGACATTGGGGCACACTACCCTATGCCTCTCCTCATCGCTCTCTCTATATTCTTCCCACCATCACCAGAAATGACAAGGGCAGCTTTCCCCAAGTCCTTTACCCTGAAACCTCCCCATAGAGTCAAACACCTGAGCTAGAGTTCAAGTATTCTCAAAGTTGGGCCTGGGGACCTTTCCACGAGATCTGAAAGATCAAGGCTGTTATCATAATACCAAACACATGGTTTGCCTTTCTCATGCTCATTCTCTTGCCAGTACATAGTGGAATTTTCCAGAAGCTACATGACATGATCTCTCAAAATACCAAATGCAGGAAAAAAAAAATGCGAGAATACAGCTCTCTCCTACTAAGTCAGAAATTTGGAAAATATGTTAAGCACTGACATTCTTCTAAATTTGGGAGGTTTCTGAAAATATTGAGTTTTTTAAATGAAAGTATATTATTTATGTTAGCATGTAATGGGCTTATAATTTTTATTTTTAAGTGATGCACAATAAGTAGCATAATTGTGGAGTACAGTATTATATTTCAATACATGTATACAAGGTGTAATGATCAGATCAGGGTGGTTGACATATCCATCACTTCAAATCTTTATTATTTTTTTTGTGCTGAGAACATTCGAAATCCTATCTATTGAGAGGCCCTCCGCAACTTAGTGAGACCCTGTTTCAAAATAAAGAATAAAATAGGTGTAGCTCAGAGGTAGAATGTTCCTGGGTTCCATCCCATATATCATTAAAAAAAAGAAATCCTATCTATTAGCTATTTTTGAAATATACAGTTAGTTCTTGTCAACTATAGTTAGCCTACTGTGCTGTGAAGCATTAGAAGCTATTCCTCCTATCCTTCCTATCTGGCTGCTCACCTTTCCCATTTACCATCCTCTCTCCATTTCTCCATTTACCTCCACCATTCCCAGGATCTGATAACCATTATTCTACCCTTCACAAAAATGAGACATTAGATGGTGAAAGTCACATGATCCAAAGGGGAGACTTTTTAAAGTGCCAGTTCAATATCTGCCAGATTTTTTCCTAGATAACACTCTAATGTGAGAGTTTTAGAGAGATAGCAAACCAAGGGGGGATTCTAGGCCCCGTGTGGTTTCCCTTCAGACGCTCAGCCAGTGCTGGATGGCGGAGAGTTGGGGACAGACATTCTTGCCTGCATCCCCACCCCCCAGGACAGCTGTGGCTTCTTGAGGGCTCTAGGTGGCACAGCTGTGGACATTATCTCAGTCTCCCAGGGCATCCTAGAATGGGGCCCTAGTGGGGACACTTGATGAGGAAGCTCAAATAGCACAATATGAGCACAACTTCTCCTGACACGAGGGACACCCAGGGGAAATGTAAAAGCCAGGAACTGGTGTCTGGGGCTATGCAGGCGGGTCTGAGCTCTATTAAAAGGCAACTCTTAATCTCCATGAAATGACACTTTACCAGTGGTTGGGCCAGGCACATGCCTATGGATTGCACTCCTATAATTAAGCACTGGTGCACCATTGGCTGTTAGAGAAACAAAATATAATCCATGTATTGTAGTTTCTGAGCAACCAAAAGCAACTTTAAAATTATTTATTCTTGCCAGGCCAGGTGGTGCATGCCTGTAATTCCAGTACTTGGGAGGCTAAGACAGGAGGATTGTAATTTTGTGGCCAGCCTCAGCAAGACCCTATTTCAGATGAAAAATAAAATAGAGCTGTGGGTGTAGTTCAGAAGTAGAACACTCCCTGGATTCCATTCCCAGTGCCACACATGTACATACACAAAATGATTTATTCTTATGAATACAGAATGACTTGTATTTCAAGTGTCAAAGTAAAACTTATAATAATTAGAATTAATATTTTTGAATGCTAGATATTGTTCTAAATGCTTACTTAGAAGTGAATCCTAATCTAATTGATAAACCCTGAAATATATATATTATTATGTAGAGATGTTATTTTATTATATTCCTCATTTTAGAGTTGAGGAAACTGGAGAAAGAGATTTGTCCAAGGCCATAAAGCCAGGAGGCATTATAAAATATGCTCTTTTAATTTTTTGCCTCCTCAAATCTACCTTAACAGTAAGAATCAGGCACTCTGTAGTGAAGCACTTTCCCACTATGCATCATATTTGTTACATAAAAGATGCACTTCTCAATTCTCCATCATACCCCACCCGCCTTGGTCACAGATACCCATCCATCTCAGATGGTCCTGAGAAAAGCAATCTAGTTCAATTTGCAAAGGGGGCAAAAATTCCCAATAAGGTTTAGTGATTGCCACCATTGGAATGTTCTGAAACCAGGGCCATGTTCCT
The DNA here is from genome assembly GCA_004027655.1 of Graphiurus murinus. NCBI lineage: Eukaryota > Metazoa > Chordata > Mammalia > Rodentia > Gliridae > Graphiurus > Graphiurus murinus. The sequence continues at coordinate 10,757 of PVLC010019087.1, read as the reverse complement.
GTCATGGCAAATTAGGTCAGCATCGTGAGATATGGGACCGCACGTGGGATGACAGGATGTAGAGGAGCATTATTAACTGATGTCCTCTCTGGTTTATTTTTCCTCAGTGACATTTAACAAATTGAATGTAAATGTTCAGGAACACAAAATGCTCTGTTAGATGGTTGAAAAGAGGTGGGGGAGGAAGGAGTTGCCCATACACGGGAAGGCAACAAAATAATAGGACATTGATTATTGTGAAGGGTTCAGAAAAATGTTCTTTTCTGCAAATGTCTTTTTGGAGTCACCCCTCAAGTAGTGCAGTAGTTTTTTCTCAAGCTATTGTTTCTAAGTTTGGAAGAACTAATTTTGTAACTTCAAGATGCTTAAGAACATGGGTTTTTAAATATACCACTTTATGATTATATATGTTGACATTATATAAAAATTAATAAAATCGCAATCATCTTAATCACCCTAGACCATATTAAACACCAGGAAATAGCTACATTTTTATCTTAAATGGTACATATTTCAGGCAATAAATAAAACAAAGAGACAGTAAGGCTTGGTGGTCGCAGATGTAGGGCAGACTCTTCGGTTAGGATCCTGGTTCTACAACTTACTAGCTCTAATGTGGCCTAGGCAAATTGCTTAACTTCTTTGTGCCCCTATTGCCTCTAGGGTGTGAAGTCAAAATTTCACACAGAAATTTAATGAGGAATAAATGAATGAACACAAAGGAAGTACTTAGAAAACTGCTTATACATAGTAGGTACTCAGTAAAAGCTGGTTATTAGCATCATCTTAGGGCTGTTTGATGCTTACTGCTGCTGTAGTCTAAATGTTTTAAAGATAAAATCCAAATGAGGCATAACTTCTTCCACTAACAAAAATATAAGTCAATACACAGAGATGTGTTGAAAATAAATATAAATCCAAATTCAAAGACCTTGAAAAGAACTTAAACTTTACCAATAGTTTTTTGCAGATACAGAAGTAGACAGCAAAAATTCTTACATATGTGCTTCCGAAATAACATTTATATCTGCCATATATATGTGTGACCAAGGTGACTATTGTATAGACAAAGAAGATAGAATGAGAAAAGCAAATAAGTCTGTTGCAAGTGTCCAAAGAAAGGATGAGATTACAATGGACTATAGCCATGGAAAGAGAGATGCAGCAAACTAGAGTTTCTTTACTAAAAATACAACAAATATAACATGGGGCTGTTTTCGCTTGCACACAAACAATATAGATACAGACAATAACAAGCATTGAGGAGGAAATGGAGAAGTGGAACTCTCATGCATTGCTAGTGGGATTGTTAAATGGCCCAGCCACTTTGGAAAAGTTTGGCAATTTCTCAAAGTGTTAAACATAGAGTTGGCATAGGACCCAGAAAATCTACTTGTAGGTATATACACAAACAAATAAAAACATTCTTTCTTCTTTCAAAAGAAAGAATGAAAGAAGGAAGAAAGAAAGGCAAAAGGAAGAAAGAAGGAAGGGAGGGAAACAACACGTACACAAATGCACGTACTGCCCTTTATTTATACCAAAGTACAGAGAAACCAAATGTCCCATGACTGATGAATAAAAAAAGAGAACATATCCATGCCATGATATAGTACTCAGCCATAAAAAGGAATAAAGTGGATGGGTGTGGTACCACAAAAAAAAAAAGAAAAAGAAAAAGAATGGAATGTTTATAAATGCTACACCATGGATAAGCCTTGAAAACATTATGCTAAATGAAAAAAAAAAAAACTAGTCAAGACACAAAAGGCCATATATTCCATGATTCCATTTGTATGAAATATCCAGAGAGGGTAAACCCATCGAGATAGAGAGTAAATTTAATGATCGCAAGGACGTGGGGGAAGAAGGTATCTTTCTTAGGGTGATAAAAATGTTCTGGAATTAGACAGTGATGATGGTTGTACAACTCTGTGAATACACTAAAAATCCCTAAATTATACACATTAAAAGGGCAAATTGAGTTGGGCATGGTGGCTGAGACAGAAAGTAGGATCACTGGTTCTAGGACAGTCTCAGCAACATAATGAGACTCTCAGCAACCAAGCAAGACCCTGCTTCAAAACAAAAACAGAAAAGGGGCTGGGGAGTGTAACTTGGAGGTAGAATGACCCTGGGGTCAATCCCCAGTACCATACACACATTCATACACACTCACACACAAACACACACACACTCATACACACTCACACACACACACACACACACACACACAGGTAAATGGTAGGCTATTTAATTATATATCATTAAAACAGTTACCAAAAATATTAGAAAAGTGCATTTAAAGAAAAAGATAAATGAAGAAGTATTTCTTGACCTTTTCCACTCAGAAAAAAATGGATGATTTTGGAATTTTCTTATAAAATTTCGCTTGAGGATAAGGAATTTAAACCTCTGGCAGTGTAGACTAGCAATGCTGGTTATCATCTGGCAAGCATACCTGGTGAATAACAGTTATAAACTAATGATGTTTTATGCAATTCAAATAATCCTCAGATCAACCCCAGGAAGGGAGAGTAATTAAGATTAACCAGCATCACTAAAAATTGAGGAACTTTTTTCACAACACTCAAGACAGAGATGAACTAATTAGGCCTGAAAATAAACTACTGTATATTATTAGCCAATTAGAAAGATCATCCAAGCAACCTTCAGCATGATTATGGTCAAGTGAAAAGGGGCTGCATGGTTTCAAGCTTTCTAATCAAGCTTTTTGAAAAACAAATTGGATGATTTACTCTTAACACTCTCTAAATTATTCTATGTTCATGGAAACTTATATGTTCCTGAGGTTTATATAGGAGGAAAATGAGCCCAAATATTTGGAAGATGAAGCATAAGGAAAAAGAAGATATCTTAGCTTCACAAATTACAACATAATAAAACTCTTTTTTTAATCTGTTATATGTTATAGGCATATCACTAGATATTTAATTTTTCTTAAACATTGGTAATTTTGCCATAGAAGCAGGATGGAAGATTCTTGCCCATTTTCATTCTTAGGGTAACTTTCATAAATAGCCACAAAGGTAACAAAGCTCTGGAAATTACCAAAAGGGACTAGTGGATGAAAAACCATACAAAAGTCAGAGAATCATTTCTTGCACTTTTGTGTTCATCACTTTTAGTCTCTTTCACATTCAATTGTGAACTAAAGAACTCTCTATAACAATGTGATCAAGATGTTATCTTCCTTGAAGTTATGAAGATAGACAAACAGCAGAGAAAAAAAATGACATTGTGTTACAGGAATCTGTTTGAAAAATAAAAAGACTTTTCAGCTAAATGTACCAGGTTATCAAGGTGGTAATTTCACACTCGCTCTGAAACACTGAAAATATTGAAACATTTAAAATATAGGTGTTTGGCTGAAAGAAAGAGCTGGAATCAGTCCTAAATACTTCTTGGCAGAAAGAATAGGAACTTGCTTCTTCAAATCTTGTAAAGATGCCAAATGTTCTCTTTTCCATTGACTTTTCATTAAAAATGTTCACCTTCCAAGTGTAAAAAATAATAATAATTAATTAAAGGTAGTACAGCAAATGCTGTATATTTTTTGTTAAAATTTTAGCAACAATTTCCATGCCAGGTTGTCTCAACCTTCTTTATGCTGTGAGAACAGAGTTATAATTTCTATAATCACTTAAATGAATGCATGTTAAGCTAATCATCCTCTGTAGGCTTTAATAGATTCTTGAGGGCTTTTGATTTTATTTTGTTTTGCTTTGCTTAAATTCTGTCTTTTCTCTTTCATTTGTTCCTCTCTCCCTCTTTGTCAGATTCACCTATCACATTTTTACTATCACTCATCAGGCTCAGTTCTATGTCCAAACAATCTTCTTTTAAACATTTAAACATCTGTTCTCATATTTTGTCCCCTAATGAAAGAATTCTGAGGATCCATGAGTCTGAAGATCATGAGTTTGTGACTTCAAAAACAGGAACGAGGCCAGGCGTGGTGGTGCACACTTATAATCCCAGTACTTGGGAGGCTGAGACAGGAGGATCCAGGTTCGCCGCCAGCCTCAGCTACTTAGGCACTCCGCAACTTAATGAGACCCTATTTCAAAATAAAGAATAAAAAATCGGGCTGGGAATGTAGCTCAAAGGTAAAATGCCTCTGGGTTCAATCCCCAGTACCACAAAAAAAAAAAAAAAACAGGACAAGAACTAGTACCCAGGGGATCCTGACAGGTAACTTCTCAAATGCAACTACCCGGGATATACAAAGTCAGTGGAAATGGCCTGCGTTTTGAGTTTAGGAAAACCTGAGGTCCAATCCCACCCCCCTCCACCCCCATCTCCCCACTTCATGATCTCTTGATAGTTTACCAAAAGTTACTTTTCTTTGTCAATAAAATAGAAAAATATATTGCTCTCAAAAAAAAGGTTAGATCCTTTTCTCTTTTTTTTAGAGAAATAGAGTTCAACCCAATAAGCAGAAGAAGAGGACCTGCCCAGTTTGCATTTTTCAATCCCACCAGTGAGCCCCACTTCATTTATATCGTCACCTGCTAAGGAACAGCCCTTCAGGCCAGGTCTGTGTCCTCAAAATCCTCTTCTAAGCATGTGTGTGTGTGTGTGTGTGTGTGTGTGTGTGTGTGTGTGTGTGTTACTAGAGATTGAACTCAGAGGCACTCTACCTCCAAGCTATACCGTTAGCCCTATTTTTATTTTTATTTTGAAACAGGGTCTCACTAACTTGAGGAGAGCTTTGTTAAGTTACTGAGTCGTCCTCAAATAAAACTAACTCTTGAACTAACAAGGATGTATGATTACAATGCACAAATGCACCAATTAATAAAAAAAAATTAACTCTTGAAATATATTTTTCTCTGGTTACAGTATTGCTACCTCCTCCTCCTCCTCCTCCTCCTCCTCCTCTTCCTCTTGTAGAAATAATGGCATTATTTTTTCCCAGCTATACCAAAGATATAGAAGCTACATATTGTTTCTTATTTGTCAGCTTTCCTTCCTTTCTATGCGATGGTACCTTTCATTTTGTATGACATTTATATAACATATGCATTTCTCCAGTTATTATTTAAGCTTCAGTAACCATTGTATTAATGGCACAATTCTACAAAAGTTTTAAAGAGCTAATATGTAAAGAAATCTGAGTGGATAAAGAGAGTGCTTTCTGATAAGCTCTAATTCTAAAAAGGCATATTCAGTAGAGAAGGGAAATCCCAAAGAGATAGCTGAAAAAAGCCACAAAGTTTACAAAAAGCTTTTGTAGGTTCAAGAAGGCCGAAGAGGAATAAGTCCATTGCTTAAGACCTTTGGCATGTGAAACTCTTCATGTCTGCACACACCATCTTTGTGAAGAGAAGGATCTCAGCACTGAAACCATTGCTCCTGATGCTGAAGTTCTGTGACCCTATGATTTATATCCCATCTTCTCGCGGTGACTGCCCCCTAGCAGACACTCATTAGAATGTAGAGTGAGTGGATGAATGACCAGGATTAACTTGCTCAGAACTACATTGTTTTGAAAAGATACAAATTTGGGGAAATGTTAAATCCGTTAATTAAGAAGATATTAAATGCAATTAAAGTTTAGGAAGCCGAAAAGACCTTAGAACAAACATCTCAACGAAGTGGCACGTCCGAAGAGGAAAGGAGAAATTTCTAATTAATAAGATAAATACAATTTTAACATCGGAAGATTCTTTCCAAGAAATCAGATGTTCACATGTGTCATTTTAAGGAAGGTAGACACAGATATAATTAGAAGAACTCCCATACCTCCAACCACACCAGAAACATCTGGTTTCTCTATCTGATCTTATGGCTTTATGGTTCTAGTTGCATTTTGTTGTATGTTCTTCTCCCTGTGATATATAAGCAACTATATCTGTAATTGTATTTTATCATTGCTTTTTAGTCCATCAGACTTTCAATAAACAAGAAACAGAATGTTAAACATTTTTCTAAAATAAATTTTATTTTTCAATTACCTAAATATATCAAAGATCTGTTCTCATAGGGAAAAATTCACAGAGAACGCAGTGGAAACTTTTGATGAGGGAGAAGTTAAAGGACAGCTTCTCCCCTTGTACCACAAATAGTTAACTCTTTAGGTCATCCAACAGTTCTGCAATGCTGTTCCACATTTCTTTTGGCAACAGGCCACTTCAGGTTAACATTTGACATATTTCTTCCCTTTTGCCTAGCCACAAGTCACAGGACATTTTCCTGTGCCTGGAAGCCAACTCTTTTCTCCTCCCTTTTCTTGACATAGATGGCAAGATACTAGGAGTAAGTCAACAGTCTCATACTTCTTTCTGCCTTCCACACTGTCCCTAACATGTACCTGAAAACTGAAACTTCAGGGTCAATAAAAAACAGTCATAAGTTAGCATTTTCACCATTTGGTTGATTTATAATGAGAAGAATAAATCAAAATATAAAAACCAACAGAGTTTTAGCAGGTTGGTATACATTCAGCATTATAGCAATCTTAAGAGAATTTTATCCTAATGTCCAGTTCTTTAGAAATTCTTGCTGTGTATAAGGCATGGTAACTGGTGTCATGAAGAGAAGAGTAAAATAGAAAACATGGTTTCTGATATATATGTATATATATATCATATATATGCCATTAAATATATATACCATATAATATATTAGAATATATATGTATATTATAATATATATAATACATATTAAATATTCTAATTGAAGAAACAAAACTATTGTAAAGTTTTAAATTATATAACATAACAGGGTTATATTCATGAAATTAGAGGACTAATTAAATGAATGGAGCAGGAAAAGTATACTAATTCAGAGAAATAAAAATATGTTAATTCAGAAAAATAAAATATTACTTGGGCTGGACTGAATTTGGAAGATTTCACAAAGAAGGGACTGTGTTATCACTTGAATGATGGATGGGATTTACAGAAGCAGAGAGAAAGCAATGCATTCCAGGCCAGCAGGACTGATTTAAGCAAAAGGGTAAAATCAGAAAAGTTCAAGGAAAGTTAGAGTTTATCTGGAGTGCAGTGCCAATGAAGTGAATATTTAGAGCCATCTGCAAAGGTCGCCGTGATGGTCAAGGTCTTACACAGTCAGAATAAGCCATTCGGACTTCTGGTAGGCTGTGGGGAGTCACTGAAGCCTTGGAATGGAGAATGACAAGATTGAAAGAGTGTTTTATGATCAACTTGTCAGCAATATGAATGATGAATTGGCAATAAGAGAGACTAGAAGTAAGGTGAATAGTTAAAACTGAAAAGCTTCTGTAATAGAAGAAATAGGGAAAAAGCTCGACCAGAATGGTGGCATTAGTATAAGGAAAAACAAAGAAAAGAAATGCTGTAAGGAAATATTTTGAAAAAAGCTTTGCAAACCTTAATGACTAGGAAGATCTGGAAGAAAAAGAGAAAACCCATAACATCATATTTTAAAGCTTGAACGTAAGTAAAAGGCATGAGGACAGTGCCTTACATTTGTGCAACACACTATTAATTTGCAAAATATGTTCATGCTGGAAATAAAGAAATGGACCATCTTGTTGTAAACATTATTCCTCTGTAGGATGATATAAAATGTTTTCAGGGACCTAGAAATGTTAAGTATTCTGCGAGACTTGTGTTCCCCTGCTAAGTTATGGATCATGGGTCTCTACAGTTTATCATACTTATAGTGAATCTTCTACCGCTGTTTTGATCAAGTGTGGATTGAACAGGAATGGGTGTCAAACACTGCATGGGATCATTCTGGAACATCCAAAACCAGAAATCTAAAAAATTACAATCTAGAAGATTGCCAGTTGAAGAGAAAACTCAGAGTTGAGAAGAACATTTTAGAGAATCTCTGAAGATAACATGCTCTTAAACTCCTCTGACATAAGTTCTGTTCCCTGCAACAAATGTATCCCTAGCAAAGAAATCTTCATCCTACTACCTCAGGTGTCATGAAGTGAAATAGAACAGCCAAGAGGAAAAGCTGATTTGGGGGGTAGATAACCAGGAGAAGGGAGACAGTTTCAAACATGTTCATGCATTTAATACATCATCGGAATTACAGGGGTGAAGCCAGGGCAGGTGTCAGAGCTATTGATTAATTTGTCAGTAACTAAAGATGAGGGTTGAAATTCTCTCACCTTTGAGTTTGTGGTAACAAGACAGAGGAGAAGAAAATGTGATGGAAATGGTCTAAGAGTTTGCCAGATTTCCAGTGAAGATTCTTTAAAATTAGGTGAAAAAAGCCGAACATGCTGTGTCACACATTTGTAATCCCAGTACTTGGGAGGCTGATACCAGAGGATCTGGGTTCAAAGCCAGCCTCAGCTACTTAGCGAGGCCCTCCACAACTTAGTGAGACCCTGTTTCAAAATAAAGAATAAAAAATAGGGCTGGGGGGTGCAACTCAAAGGTAGAATGCCCCTGGTCCCCCCCCCCAAAAAAATTAGGTAGAATCCCTAGTCCCACCAAAAAAAATTAGAGGAAAATCATGCTTTTTCTGAGCTTTTTCCCTTTACTTTTTGATAAAGACACAAAGCTTATTTATTTTGGAGTAAAATTGACATTCAAAACAAAGTTTATGAAAGTGAAAAGCTTCTTTTAATGAAGGCAGAATATATAAATGTGGCTTAAATTTTGGCAGCTTAAAAATCAAAATTTAAAATTTTATTTTGATTCTAATCTTATGTCTATATTTCATAAATATCTTCAAACTTAGAATAGGCCAATTTATTTTATCGGATAAACTGAAATCTTTCTTTTCCTATGAAATCTTCTTAGGAATTAACAGTAAAGTAGTGAACTCTTAAAAATGAAAAAAAAAATTTTTTTCAGTAAAGGCAGTTAATCTTAAACCTGAAAATATTTTTTAGACTATCCCAAATAAACATACTTTAAATTGAATACTATAACCAGGTGTAGTGACATACTCTGTAATCCCATAACTTGGGAGTCTGAGATAGGAGGATCATAGGTTCGAGGCCTTCCTCAGCAACTTAGTGAGACCTTGTTTCAAAATTAAAAATAAAGATCTTGAGATGTAGCTTGGAGGTAGAGTGCCCATGAATTCAATTCCCAGTACAAAAAAATAAAATAATATATTGAATACCAATGTCTTAATTATGTTTTTATGCAATATTTTAAAGTATTATCATTTGGTAGTTAGGAACAAGTTTGACATGTCAATCAACACAAATATCACCCTACTGATAATACTCACAGTGTGCCTGTTACAGGCAATGGGGCAAGGAAAAAAAAAGAATCATTTCTAAAAGTCAAGAAGCAAGGCTCCTTAACTCCCAGGACTCAGAACCTACCACAATACTGAATGTACATTCAGTTTGTTTGTTTGTTTGTTTGTTTGTTTGTTTGTTTGTTTGTTTTGCGGCACTAGGGATTGAGCCCTGTGCCTTCTACTTCAGAGCTACACCTTAGCCCTTTTTTTTTTTTAAATAAAATAAAAAGGGTCTTGCTAAGTTACCGTGCACTGACCTCAAACCTATTATCCTCCTGTCTCAGCCTCCCAAGCACCCGGATTATAGGTGTGCACCACCACACCCAGCTTGCATTCATACTATATGACCCTGAAAAAGTACATGCAGGAAATTCTCTAAAACTATTTACACTTCACTTAAAATCCAGGATCTATCTTTAAAAAACAGTTTGTTTTCAGCAAGTCTCTAAGAACTGCGTGGAACTCAATTAAATCAGGTGTAATCCTGGTCTATTACAGGGACTTTAGAGGAAACATGTCCTCTTTTAACAAATACATTGAACTTTAGCTCAGGGACAGAGCTGAAATTCTGTAAATAATATCAAGGAAGTTCCTGTATTTCAGAAGTAAAAGAAGCTGTTTAAACCATAAAATAATCAAAGAGTTAATCTTGTTTCATTCCTTCAGGTGTAAAACCCACTGGCAAGCTGTAACTATGTTAATTTTCAAACTTTCAAGTCCCTTCTCAAACCACAAAGCCAGCAAACTAAAGGTAAACCAAAAGGGCTGTTTGGTAAAGACAGAAATGAACTATGCCTTTTGAAGTGTTTCCAGGGAAATGTGTTTGGAATATTTAAGTCCCAAGTGAGTTACAAAGGTTATTCATTCACAAGTGAGATAAATTCATAGCTGTCAAATTGTCTAGATTCTCTGTGTGATCACCAGGGCTTCAAATCATTTATTTTTTTTTTCAAGCAAAAGTTCAATATTTTCACAGCTTCAAATTTGATCTTACTTTATAATTTGGAAATAAAGAGTTGCTTCTCTTCCTCACCTGCTTGCTGAAGCAATAAAAGTCCATGAGTATATTAAAGCAGTTTTTCATTTTTGTTGTGTTTTATTTCTTTTAGCAAAGCCTAATGTTTCTAAATTGAATGTTTCTCCCAGCAAACTAATGGGATATAATTACAAAGGTGTTTGGTTTCACCAAACAGATTGGGGTGGGGTAGAGGGAACTATTGTAAATTTAAATTTTACAATGTTTTATATCCGGCTATATTTTTTTTGAAAAGTCCCGCCGAGTATGTTTTGCCCCTCCCCCCCCCCTCTTTTAAGAACTTTATTTTGTTTGGCATAACTCAAGTCAGGAGTTAAGAGAAAAGTAAGAATCTTCAAGAAAGACAATAAAGATAGGTGAGAAGTAATGCCTGATACAACATTCACAGGAGAGAGAAGTGAGCTGTGGCTACTAGTCTGGTTAACTTTGGATTCGTTTCAGCTGGAAATATAAAGGAGTGGAGATGGCTGTAGGTGGCAGTACCCAGCCAGAC
>PVLC010019086.1:0-31154 GCA_004027655.1 Graphiurus murinus | reverse complement strand
CTAGTGGTCTCCAGGGCATTTTCTGACCAAGGGTTAGATTCAGGGCAGGTCACCTGACTTTCCTTCTTGGTTTAACGTTTTAAAATTATAGAGTTCATCTAAATGAATGCCAAAGTCTCATTCAGGTCTCACATTCTATGGTTGTTTCCTCTATCAACAAATTATCATGAAAGGTCATATGCCTATTCCTATGAAGTTATTATGCTCACAACAGTTTAAGGGTCTATCAGAAAGTAGTACATTCTTTGATTATCTTTAATGACAACAAATTATCTCTTTAAAAGTAAAGCAAATTTTTAAAACAAAGAGTGTCTTGAGGCTGTATCTGGTGAGTAAATGGGGGTTTTGAATTTTTTAAAAAAATGTGATTTAACTATAATGGAATAAAATGATTTTCCAGAGAGAATTTTAATTACTCGGAAGTGTGTGTGTGTGTGTGTGTGTGTGTGTGTGTGTGTATGTGTGTGTGTGTGTGTGTTATGTGCATGTGTGTATGTTTATTTTCAATACACATTTGTTATTTTAAATTCTGAAATATATTGCTAAAAATAGACCAGTTAGTCCTACCTATATTATTGCACTATGATAAATGTTACAAAAAATGTTTTTAAAGAAATAAAACAATATCAAGATCTAGAAACAGCAAAAATCCATTAAAAGAAAAGGTGGATTAAATTTGCTGCTTTGTAAAGCGCTTTGGTCCAGGGTCACAGGCTCATTATCCTGTGAAACGATGCTTTTCACCTTGTGGTAGTCACTTATCTTCTCTGTACCTCAGTACTTTCCACAGAAAAGCCTAATAAAGAAGCTTGTTTATAAAGGGTAGCATTATACCTTGAAGTGTTGTGCAAATGCTGTGTGATGTAAGTACAAGGAGAAGAGGATTCTGAAGTGCTTTGCTATCTGTTCCACAGTGTTAGACTCTGACAGCTAGCTCTGTGCTCCGCAGTGAGAACGTGGCATGCTTCTTGAGCACAGGGATTTGTGCTCTTCTTAAACTTTGGCTACTGCTTTGCAATATTAATAAAGTGGATCTCAAATCATCTATATGATGAATATTTTTGAAATACATATAGGAAATATCACAAACTACACTTACTCTTCCAACTCTCCAGACTGAGCACTAAAATGTTAAATTATTTAGGTTTTCCACTAGAAGCAGCAGTCAGGGCAACTGGAAAAACTTATAGGAAATTAATCATGAAAACCGCTTCACAAGGATTCAGGAAGCAGACAAAAAAAATGACTAGAAAACAAGCGTACTTATTTTTTCTCTTTTATTGCAGTTGTCTAAATTCAAAATTCTAAATTTGAAAAAAATATTCTAAAGGGGGGTTGTATTAGAATAGAAATAGTATGTATAATCCTTTAAATGGATTCCAGAAGCTAATCTTTATTTAGTAGATATATATATTATTGAGAAAAGGAAACACTTTCCTTTCACATTTTTTTTTTTTTTTTTTTTTTTTTGCGGTACTGGGGATTGAACTCAGGGGCGTTCTACCTCCGAGCTACACCCCCAGCCCTATTTTTTATTCTTTATTTTGAAACTGAGTCTCACTAAGTTGCGGAGTGCCTCACTAGGTAGCTGAGGCTGGCCGCGAACCCGGATCCTCCAGTCTCAGCCTCCCGAATGCTGGGATTACAAGCGTGCGCCACCACGCCCGGCTTTCCTTTCACATTTTATAGGATAAATGATTTAAAAGTAAAATATATGGCTGGATGTGGTGGTGCACACCTATGATACCTGTACTTGGGAGACCGAGGCAGGAAAATTGCAGACTTGAGGCCAGCATGTGGTAACTTAGCAAGACCTTGTTTCAAAATAAAAAATAAAATAGTGAGAGGGTGTAGTTCAGAGGTAGAGCATACTTGGGTTCAGTCTCCAGTACCACAATATACGACTAAAATAAATATGGATCATTTATATATTTATAAAATAAATGTGTATTATTTCATTTTACTACCATTTTACTTTGAAAGTGAACCTTGAGTGTGCTCTCTTGCTTTAGTTATGAGACTTCTTAAAAACATTTTCCGTAAATGCCTACCTTAACTATCTTGTTTTCTTGGCCTATAACAGAAAATGTGGATGTGATGGAGTCAGTTGGTTTTAAAATTATACACATAATAAGTTTTAAAATAATGTTTTCTGTGAAGTGTGAGAGAAGAACAGTATCAATGGGGATGAAAGTACAAATGTTCTTACAGTGTGGGGTTGGGAAGCTCAGTAAATAAGTGCTGTTTTTTTTTTCTCATTATTTTTACTCATTGTTTGAATAATTGGAAAAAATAAGAAAGAAAAAATAAGTACAAGCCGGGCGTGGTGGCACACGCTTCTAATCCCAGCATTTGGGAGGCTGAGACCGGAGGATCCGGGTTCGAGGCCAGCCTCAGCTACCTAGTGAGGCACTCCGCAACTTAGTGAGACCCGGTTTCAAAATAAAGAATAAAAAAATAGGGCTGGGGGTATAGCTCGGAGGTAGAACGCCCCTGAGTTCAATCCCTAGTACTGAAAAAAAAGAAAAAATAAGTACAATAATAAAAATTCAGAAGACTTTACAAATATTAAGCAAGTAAAAATTCATAGTTTTTTTGTATCAATAAATCAGATGTTCTTCAATTAAAAAGTTAGATAACTATCTTGTATTTATGCATCGAATACTTATTGAATGCTTATTATATGCTAGACATGAAGGCAGGCATCAGAGATGTATCAACATATGCCTGAGCTTGAGCAATTTACCAACCTGGCAGGACCTACGAGGTAAAATATAAGAAAAAAGTTTATAGATTACCTGGCAAATAGATACTAAATGTAGTTACTGTCTTACCATATATTATTTATTTTAGACATAATATTTTTACATATTAAATTACTTTGATATAGGCATAGAGTTACCTAGAAATAATTGATGTTGACTTTTTAAAAATCACCCAGAGCTGGGCATGCTGGTACATGCTTGTAATCCCAGGTACTCAGGAGGCGAAGGCAAGAGGATTCCAAGTTCAAGGCCAGCCTGGGCAATTTAGTAGGAACCTGTCCCAAAATAAAATTTAAAAGGGTGGCAGCCAGGGGATATAGCTCAGTGGTAAAGTGTCTTTGGGTTTAATCCCCGGTATCAAAAATAAAAATCACCCAGAATATTGTAGTTTTCATTAAAAATTGCAACAGCAATATAGGTTAATCAATGGTCTGGGATAACTTGATGCATCAAAGGTGTGAAGGATAATTTCCAAAATGTACTATGGTTAAATCTGATGTTTTCTTAAAATAATTTTAAAAATAAGTTAATGGAAAAGAAGATCTCTTTCTCCTACTGGCTATTGTAAAATGAAATGGATGCAAATGTTTTCTGAATTCAGGCAGAGATTTTGAGTGATAAGTTAGTGTGGTACATGTATATGAAGGACTGAACTGGCGTGCTGATAATTGCCAGGTCCTGTTCCTTTCCTAGCCCTCCCTTCCTCTAGATGTCCAAGGAAGCAGCAGGATGCAGGTTGCCATCATTAAGGAGCTCCACAGAAAGGGACAATTTAAAATGTCAATATCTATAATGCTAATCAAACAAACGGAAAATAATGCTCAGTGCTTAAAATTGTACTTTTCAGCAGTTCACTGGGGTATATTTCTTCAAAAATACAATCTCTGATAGATAAAGCATCACATGGGATAGTAAGAAATGGTATGCCTGGTGTGATTTACTAAATATTTCTCTAATTGCTAGGATGTTCATGCACTTTTTAGATAAAGGATTAAGAAATCAGGCTTGGAAACAAAGAACATCTTTAGTGGTAAAAAGGTAATTAGTCATAATGGATAATCAATAATCCCTTTTTTATCTACGTGGGTGATGTTTTAGACGAGTTAAGCTTTTCTGTTGGGCTTTTGCCATAAGACACTACATCCCCTTTCATTGAATCACACTATTCCATCCTTATAGCTAAATTAAAAATACTGAATAGATACTTCTCAAAAGAAGAAATACAAAGGGCCAATAAATATACAAAAAAATGTTCAACATCATTAGCAATCAGAGAAATGCAAATCAGAACTACACTGAGATTTCATCTAACTCCAGTTAGAATGGCAACCATAAAGAATATAAATAATAATAAATGCTGGCTAGGATGTGGGGAAATAGGAACACTTACACACTGTTGGTGGGATTTCAAATTAGTACAGCTGCTATAACGATCAGGGTAGAGGTTCCTCAGAAGGCTGGGAATGGATCCGCTATATGACCCAGCTATACCACTCCTGGGTATCTTTCCAAAGGAATCAAAGTCAGATTACTACAGCGATACATGCATATTCATGTTTCTAGCAGCACAATTCACGATAGCCAAATTATGGAACCAGTCTGGGTTTCCATCGACATATGAATGGATTGCAAAACTGTGGTATATATACACAATAGAATTCTACTTAGCAATAAAAAAAAAAACAAATTATGTCATTTGAAGGAAAATGGATGGAATTAGAGAATACTATGCTGAGGAAGATTAGTCTCAGAAAGAGAATGGTTGTATGTTTTCTCTTATATGTAGAAGCTAGAGAGAAATTTAGTAACAAAAGGGACTTCAGATAAAGGAGGAGAGACTACAGTGGATCAATACAGGAGTTTAGGGAAGGAAGAGGGAGGAAGGAGATTTGATGAAGACAACATTTAAAATAATGGTAGTTACATTAAATTGTCAATATCTATAATGCTAATCATATAAAATCATATATGAAATTATAAATACCAATCCCAGTGGCATGTATGGAGAAGGGGAGGGAGTGGGGTTGGATCTTGAGGAAAACACACCAAGTGCTGCGTGTGCATGTATGTATATTCCTGTCACTCTATACCTCTTTTTTTCTTTCTTTTTGTTTCATTTGCTACTGGGGATTGAACCCAGAGGCATTCTATCTCGGAACTACATCCCCAATCCTTTTTATTTTTTTATTTTGAAACAGGGTCTCGCTAGGTTGCTGAGGCTATCCTTGAACCTGCGATCCTCCTGTCTTTCCCATCATACCCAGCTACTCTATACCTCTTTATGATGCATAATTACAATGCACCAAAAAAGTATACTAAAAAAATAATGTGCATTCTTCCTCAGGAGTGAAATCGACGAAGACCTTAGAAGATGGAAAAATCTACCATGCTCTTGGATAGGCAGAATAAATATAAAAATGGCAATCCTCCCAAAAGTAATCCACAAATTCAATGCAATACCCATGAAATTACCAAGGTCACTCCTCACAGACATAGAAAGATCAGTCCTTAAATTCATCTGGAAAAACAAAAAGCCCAGGATAGTCAAAGTAGTTCTTAGTAACAAGAACCATGCAGGAGGTATCACTACCTGACTTCAATCTTTACTACAAAGCCACAGTAATAAAAACAGCATGGTATTGGCACAAAAACAGACACACAGACCAATGGAGCAGAATAGAAGATTCAGAAACAGACCCACGTGCTTACAGTCAACTGATTTTTGACAAAGGAGCCAAAAACATACACTGGAAAAAAGATAGCCTCTTTAACAAATGGTGCTGGCAAAACTGGTTAACCATATGCAGGAAAGTGGAAATAAACCCCACTTCCTCACCATGTCTCTTCTATCTGTTCTCTCCTCCTCATTTCCTCTGCCTAGTTTGAGATCAGGCCTTCATCATCTCACGCTTTCAGGTGCTGTAGTCTTTGCTCATTTAATTCCATCCTTCATATCAAAACTAGATCAACCTTCCCTTAAATGTCACCTTCATCATTTTATTCCTGGCCTGCAGAACACTCAATAGGCTTTCATAGCTGTTCAGGGCCTACGATACGAATTCTAAACTTCAAATTGTCTTTTACATTAACTTAATGTCCTTATTCTTCATCACATCCTACCATCTTCCGCTTCTCTTCTGTGATCTTTATTATTTCTCCAAGAATTATTCATTTTTCCCTCCAGTCTAACTAGTTTCTGCTAACCCTCCAAGATCAAGTTTAAGGTTCTCCTTCTCTGGAGAGCTTTTACTCATGTTTCCTTCGTTTAATTCTTTATTTTGTTTTCTGTTCAACTCTTTCAATATCTCAAGTACACAATTTAACACTAGAAGCAAATTATACTGATATTTTATGTATAGATGTATGTATCAATACACATTTACAGAAATGTTTGAATTGTTTATTGTCTTGCATGATTTTTATTTGTTTGTTTGTTTTGTGGTGCTGGTGCTAAAATCCAGAACCTCATGCATGCATGTGAATGTCTTTTTTTTTTTTTCATCTCCAACTAGACTGTTATGATTTGCAGGCAGTTTCCCTATGGCATAATTGACTTTCCAGCTTGTTCTTCTTAGAATCTTCTCATTGATAAATGTGCTTTGATTGTAATCATGATTTATCCCTTAATATTTGCTTCTCGGTCTGTGCATTTTTTGCTTTTGTCTTATACTTAGAATTTATTTAGAACCAGAAGGTACCACTGGTAGATGTTTTATTGCTCATAATTATTTACTCCCTCCTTCCCTTTATGTACACTTAACCTGCTCCATTGATTTTGAGCTTGGCCATGGGACTTGCATTGGTTAGTGGTCTGTGGGAGGATGGAATGTGTGCCACATCCAGGCAAGAAGTGCAGGAGGCGCTGCAGGTTTCTGCCAGCCTTTTCTGCAACTGCTCTTTGCAATGAGAATAGACCGATTTGGACTGGGCTGCTTCTTTAACCAGGGCCCTGGAAATAGAGGCTGCCCAGAGCAGATCTGAAGTCGATCTACAGCTTGTAGCAAAACACTGCCAAATCACAGTCTTCATGTTTCATTAATGAGAAATAGCTTATTTGAAGTTGCTGATACCTTGGAGTTTTTTGCTACACAGAAAAGCTCAGTAATACGGAACCTTAGAATTAATCTATATTCCTCATTTGGCAGATAAGGAGAGGCCTAATTTTTTATAGTTAGCTAACGGAAGAGCTATGACAAAAATTGTGGACTACTGATTTTCAGCTCTCTCTCTCTCTCTCTCTCTCTCTCTCTCTCTCTCTCTCTCTCTCTCTCTCTCTTTCTCTCTCTCTCTCTGAAATGCCTAGCCTTTTGTTTTCTTAAAATTTGGAAAAATAAAACTCAAATAGTTTGAAATCTGGGGCATTAGCACTATTCCAAACCGATTGCCCTTGTGTTTTGGCATTAGCTTTTAGAGAATAGGTAGAAGACTATATAAAATAACAAAGTCTACTATCAATGTTGTATAGAATATATTTCTACCAAGAAGCTGTTAATTTCTTTGAAGTCCAAGCTTATTTGGTAATAGATAGAATGAAATGCAGTGATCTTGTGAATTTCTTTCATATCCAAGTCTTTATATATACTATTCTAAAATACACATTTGAATACATTCTTTCTGAAGCAATTTCTGTATAATAGAAAATTCTAATTCAGAGATGGGTATAATTTCTTAACAAGTTTTCTACTTAGCTGGGCATGGTGGTATATGCCTGTAATACCAGTACATGGAAGATTGAGACAGGAGGTTCATAGGTTTGAGGACAGCCTCAGCAAAATAGTAAGACTCTATTTCAAAATTTAAAAAAAATTTAAAAAGGAGGGGCAGCTGGGAGGTAGAATGCCCATGCATTCAATCTCTATTACCACAAAGCAAGCAAACAAACAAACAGGCAAACAAACAAAAAAACCAGTTGTCTCCTTAACTTCCATGAGAAAGTCTTATATATCAAGCGGGGAGCTTTAAATCTCATCCTTTCATTTGTAAAATTCAAATGGTAATATCTTTTCTGTTATGTACTTCAGTACATCAGAACTTTAACATGGTCCTAAAATTTATCTTATTCTTTATTGCTCTTAGAAATGATTGAGTTTTCCTTACTCTATGATATTTAGTTCCTAAAAATTCAGAGACTAGACTGCTCAAGTAAGTTCTAAAAGAAATTACTAATACTCCTACTTTGGTGGCATTTCAAATTTTTTAGAGTAAAACAGGCTATATGCAACAATATTTCCCCCCATTTATGGAAAAAAATCATACTTCAGTACATGTTTTAGCAAATATATGTCTTACTGACAACCACTTATAACTACTTTTAAAAAAATATTATGCTTCCCTGAACAAAGAAAACAAAATGTAATGCACCAGATTGGGTAACCAAACAGATCTTCCTTTGCTCAAATTTCCTTTCCCTTTTTTAGACCTTATGCAAATCTTACCTTTGGGAAAAAACATCTCTGTAAGGACTGCCATGTTGCAATGCAATTCCATATCCCCGATCAGCAACGGTGTTCCCAATGGTGTAAAAGGAACAATCTGGGTCATTGATAGCCACATATTCCAGCACGGCTGCATCCCATACAAAAGCATAATTTCCATATTTTACCTGTGAAAATATGGAGAGGGGAGAAAAAATGGAATTTAAGTTTGGAATTTTAAGTTACATAGAAAGGATAAAAATATTACATTGGAATTTAATAAATTATGCAAAAAATAATAGGACTTGTCTAAGCAAATTCGTATTCTGAATGAGAATTTTTGGTTAATTTATACTGTTTTCTCCTAGAAATGGGGTAAAGGTAGAATGTTAACGGAATTTTAACTATGCTTATAGTAAAGTGATTCCCTGAGTGGTAAATTCCACCTGCACTGGAAGATCAAATGCATGAAAGGAAGCCATGTCTTAGAGCTTCTGAGTTCACTGATTTTGGTAACTGGGCTTATCTCTTTTGGGGACCCTGAAATCTATGTTTCTGGAATTGTTTAAAGAGATAATGATTCTCTTGAGTCATTAGGCTCCTATTCTAGACAGGCTTCTGCACACCCAATATGAGATCATCCTCTTGCTTGTGGCCTATATTTTAAACAAATGCTCACAACTCAATGAAAAGAAATGACTAACACTGCCACATTGACAAGCTGTATTTCTTGTCCGACGTCCTTCTGAATTAATCTCTCGCCAAGTATGGTCTATGAATATTTTATTGTTGGACTTAAAAGAAACTCCCCCGGTGGCATTGCAATAAGGAAAAAAATAATTCCACAGCCTTCTCTATCATCATTTAGGGAACATAACTTCATTTGGGCATCTATTTTTTTCCTCTTGGTAATCATTCATATCCTAACACATAAATTTACCAAATGGCAATTACTCTTAAACATCTTAATAAAGTTTATCTAGAAGGAATAAAATAAAAATAGAATTTAATGAATTCATAAAATAAATATAACTAATGATTAACTCCAGGGGTCAGTTTGTTATATTAAAAGGACAACGTATTATTAAACAAGGAAAAAGAACACTAGTTCAGCATTGGAAGACTACTAGGATATCTCATGAATGAAATTTTATAAAAATTTTCCATGATCTTTCAACAGACATCTGAAAGACTTTTGACAACATTGAAAACACTTATCTATCTCTGGCAAACCAGAAAGGAAAAAGATTCTTCTTTAGTGAGATATATAATACTTCAAACAAGCAGCAAACCTATTAGAAGCTGAAACTCTAATGGTATTACCATTAAAGTCAAGAAAATAATGCCTACAATTACCTCAAAACTTAATGTTATTATGATAATTTTAGCCTATGCAATAAGGCAGGAAACAAAAATATGATTTCAGTCTAGTAAGAAAAAAGTCTTATTAGGTAGAGAAAAATCACCATTATTTCATGACATATTTAAGAAATCCACAAGAATCAATGGAGCAAGTATTTGAAAAAGGCTAAGATTTTAACATAAATTGGCTATAAATTAATATACACAAATAATATGCTGCTCTATAAATTAATCAATAATAAGTGATAAATAATTTTAGAAAAATACACATTTACACTAAATATAAATTCCTGTTAAGAAATTTAAATATCAATAAATAGGGGTGATATAAATAGTGCAACACCTGAAAAAAGACTTGAAATCACTTCTGAATAAAATACGGCATACTCCTAAAAAGGCATATGCAGAATTATAAAAGAACTGGAAATTTTCCTCAGATTATTTGATTGAATACAATTCTAGATAAAGCCTAAAGGATATTTTAGGACTTATTAATATCTTTGTAAATTCAGTTAGAAGAAAATAGATATAAATAGCAAAGAAATTCTGAAAATTAAAATTATTGGAGATGTAGAATATCAAGTAGAGAGACATTATAAAGCCTCAGAATAAGACAGCACAGAATTTGTTTGAGAATAAAAATAAGTGGGACAGAAAAAAAGCAAACTTTTTATAAAAGTATATAAATGTCATATATAAACTGTATTATAAAGACCATTATTCAAATTTGTGTGGCAGTATGTGTACATATACAAAAATACCAATGTCAATTTCAACACTCTGTATGTGGAAAGGGGGGATGGGGAAGCATGGGGGTGGGGGCACCAAGTGCTGTGTGCATGTGTGTCACTGTCAACATGATTTATGTTATGGTGTGACACTATAATGCATCAATAAGAGCTTATAAAAAAGAAAAAAGAAAAACAAACAAATATTGGTATGGTAAATATGAAAAATTAAAAAATGATACTGAAATTAGTGAACATGCCAAAAAGATCAACATTAGTGCACTGTGTCACACTATACAAAACAAATTAATATACTGTAATGAATGAAACACAGTGAACAAAATAATCCAAATTAAAAATAAAAAGTGTGAAACCAGAAGAACACGTAAGACTCCATTTTTCTTAGAATGGAAAAAGAAAGAGATATCTTAACATAAAAATGAAGGAAAAAATATAAAAGAAATATTTGAAATATTTAATTGCTGTTTTTTGAATGTATTTGCTTTTTTTTTTTTTTATTTTGCGGTACTGGGCATTGAACCCAGGGGCATTCTACATTAGAGCTATACCACCAGTCCTATTTTTTAGTCTTTATTTTGAAACCGGGTCTCACTAAGTTGTGGAGTGCCTCATTAGGTAGCTGAGGCTGGCCTTGAACCTGGATCCTCTGGTCTCAGCCTCCCAAATGCTGGGATTATAAGCGTGTGCCACCACGCCCGGCTATATTTGCTTTTTTAATAAAAAGTTTCACATGAAATAATGAGTGGATTACAACTTCCAAACTCATTCGGTGTACTCAATGCATACTTAGCATCTTTTGTTCAGTGTGAACCTCAGCTAGACCATGAGGTATTGAAACAGATAATAAAGTTCTTCTGGTGAAGAAACCATTCAAAGCAAGTACTATTCATGGAATGTCTGCTGTACATTAAGCACTATATTAAATACTATAGGTCAGTACTTCCCAACATGTGAGGCTAATACCATAACCATCATAATTGCTAGGGATTCTGGTATGAGAAATATAGATCTAAGATCCAATAATGCATTGAAAATGTTTGGTATTTAAAGACATATAAACTGCTAAAAAGATACTAGCAATGCGCATTCAAAATCACATCAAGAAAATTATACACCATGACCATGTCGGGTTCATCCCAGGGATACAAGGCTGGTTCAACATATGAAAAACAATGCATGTAATTCACCACATAAGCAGAATCAAAGACAAAAATCACATGATCATCTCAATTGATGCTGAAAAAGCATTTCACAAGATCCAACACCCATTCATGCTAAAAGCACTTCAGAGAATTGGAATAGAAGGAATGTACCTCAACATCATAAAGGCAATATACAATAGGCCTATAGCCAATATCATATCAAATGGAGAGAAACTGCAAGAGTTCCCACTAAAAACAGGAACAAGACAAGGATGTCCATTATCACCTCTTCTGTTTAATATAGTACTTGAGACTCTAGCCAGAGCAATAAGGCAAGAGAAGGAAATCAAAGGGGTAAAAATAGGGAAAGAAGAACTAAAACTATCCCTTTTTGCAGATGGCATGATATATACTTAGAAGACCCAACAAACTCAACCAAAAATCTTATAGAACTGATCAACAAATTCAGCAAAGTGTCTGGACACAAAATTAATCTTAAAAAATCAGAAGCTTTTCTATATGCCAACCATAAATCAACTGAAAAAGAAATCCAGAAAGCAATTCCACTCACAATAGCACCCCCTAAAATAAAATACTTAGGGATAAACCTAACCAAAGAGGTTAAAGTCCTCTATAAGGAAAACTATAAAAAGGTGAAGAAATCGATGAAGACCTTAGAAGATGGAAGGATCTGCCATGCTCTTGTATAGGCAGAATAAATATCATGAAAATGGCCATCCTCCCAAAACTGATCTACAAATTCAATGCAATACCCATGAAATTACCAAGGTCGCTCCTCACAGACATAAAAATCAGTCCTTAAATTCATCTGGAAAAACAAAAATCCCAGGATAGTCAAAGTAGTTCTTAGTAATAAAAACCATGCAGGAGGTATCACAATACCTGACTTTAAACTCTACTACAAAGCCACAGTAATAAAAACAGCATGGTATTGGCACAAAAACAGACACACAGACCAATGGAGCAGAATAAAAGACTCAGAAACAGATCTATAGGCTTACATCCAACTGATTTTTGACAAAGGAGCCAAAAATATACACTGGAAAAAAGATAGCCTCTTTAACAAATGGTGTTGGCAAAACTGGTTAACCATATGCAGGAAACTGGAAATAAACCCCACTTTCTCACCCTGCGCAAGAGTCAACTCAAGGTGGATCAAAGACCTGGAAGTTAGGCCGGAGACCTTGCAGCTACTTGAAGAGGGCATAGGACCAATACTTGAACACATATGCACAGGTAAAAACTTTCTCAAAAAGACCCCAAAAGCACAAGCAGCTCAAAGGAAGATCAATACATGGGATTGCATTAAACTGAAGAGCTTTTGTGCATCAAAGGAAACTATCAAGAACATCAACAGAGAACCTACAGAGTGGGAGAAGATTTTTGCCAGTTACTCTTCAGATAGCGGTCTAATATCTAGGATATACAAAGAACTCAAGAAAATCGCAGCTAAGAAAGCAAACAACCCAATCAAAAAATGGGCAAAGGATCTAAATAGACACTTCACAAAAGAAGAAATACAAATGGCCAATAAATGTATGAGGAAATGTTCCACATCATTGGCAATCAGGGAGATGCAAATCAAAACTACCCTGAGATTTCACCTAACTCCAGTCGGAATGGCAATCATAAAAAACACGAAGAACAACACCTGCTGGCAAGGGTGTGGAGAAAAGGGAACCCTAATACATTGTTGGTGGGATTGCAAACTTGTGCAACCACTGTGGAAAACAGTATGGAGGACCCTCAGAAGAATGGGAGTGAATCTACCATATGACCCAGCAATACTACTACTGGGTATATACCCAAAAGAATGGAAACCAAACTATCAGACCATTGCATGTGTATCTATGTTTATATCACACAATTCACAATAGCCAAACTATGGAAGCAGCCAAGATGTCCATCGACAGATGAATGGATTACAAAACTATGGGATATGTACACAATGGAATTTTACTCAGCCATAAAGAAGAACAAAATCATGTTATTTGCAGGGAAATGGAAGGAACTGGAAAACATTATGTTAAGTGAGATTATCCAGTCACAAAGAGTAAAGAAGCATATGTTCTCCCTAATATGCGGATGCTAGGGCTAAGGTGGGGCATAGGAGGGTCTCCAGATGAAAAGGAGACACCCTCGATAAGCAAAGAAGTTGATTTAATCGAAGTGAATGGATGGGGCGGGGGGACACCCTAAGGCACATGATGTACTTACACAATCATATCAAGGTCACTCACTGAACTGAACCTGAGAGGGAGGAAGATTGAGGGAACAGGGTGGGAATTGGGGAAAGGGTCAAATGAGAAATGTGTGCAAGTATATTGTTAACAATTCGTACCTAACAAAGATGTATGCTTACAATGCACAAATTACTACAATTAAAAAAAAAAAAACATAGGAATGCACATTTTAGTAATCTTGACAGTTTATGCATACCGCTTTTGAATACTACTGTAGTAGGTGATAAAAAAACAGAATAATATAGTAAGGCACAATTTTATAAACATGAGTATAATAAAATTACAAACACTGAAAGATTCCTGGAGTGCTGATGGTGGGAGAGAAGGAAATGCTTAGTGTGGTTTCCTTTGCATTGATGACTCACCAGCTCAGTCTTCTCTGATCCTTTGCACTAGACACCAACTTTCACACCTGCTCTTCAGTGTCCTAGGTCTAAAGCAATAGCAATACAAGAGTGACCTTGTAACTTCCTCTAGCAACCTACTGTGATTTTTGCAATTCTCTTCTGTTTCAAACTGCCACTTTAGCCTCCTGGAACCTCCTGCAGCTTCTTTACAATCCTCCAGGGACCTCTGAAGTTGGGGACATGTTACTTTGCTCTTAGAAAAGAATTTTAGCATCATTGTTACTGCTTTGTGAACTGAGCAGCTCTATGTAAATGTATGGTAACATTACTGTTGCTATTATATATGTTATTTTTCACAACTTAACATTACAAAGCATTATGAATGAAGTTTTTAAAAGAGGGCATTAAAACAGCATGATTATAGTCTGTAGCAATCCCAATGAAATGTTACCTAGTATGCCAAAGTATTTTAGATTTAGAAATGTCCCTGGCCTTTTTCATCAATGAAAGCATGTAATTGCTATTCTTTTGATGATTTTTAGCCATCTGATTAAAAATATCTAGAAGATACTCATCAGTAAGCTTAAAGTTATTTTTATAAGACAATAGGAGTTGAGGGGTTGGCCTATACAACTTTTAATCCATTTGACTAGGTGATGGATAGTTCTCAAAATTTTTCAACTAGACTTGTTCTTGAGGTCATATTTGGATAGGCAGCTGAATTGGGTAGCATCCACCTATTTGCCCGTGGATTCTGTACCAGCAGAATGCTTCATACTAGGTTAATCAGGGGCAAAGATGCTTTGTGTTAACATATTCCAGGCCGCATTGTGAGGAATGAAACAAATCCAATGCTATCCATCTCTGGGCCCTAAACTAGAGATGTGAAGATGCAGTGGTGATTGATGGACATTGGTAGTTATTGATACTCAGCACCTGGGGCTTCATAATAGGTCCTGAGATGCCGGTAGCATCTCACTTCTGAAATAACACTGGGAGTTGGGTTTTGTTCAATTCCTACATTATTTCCACAGAATTTTAAAATTTCAATTTATGCATAAATTCTAAGCTCTTAAAGGTAAGTTTATAAGGGATATAAAGGTGAGACATGGGGCTCCTTCCTCAAGTCATTTACACTTAGAAGAAGTCATTTACACTTAGAAGAGATAAGTCAGCCACTGAATTACCCTAGCATGAAGTATATTATGGTAAATGCTATAAAAACAGCTTCTGTTTAAAGTGGTTTCAAGCCGGGCGTGGTGGCGCATGCTTGTAATCCCAGCATTTGGGAGGCTGAGACCGGATGATCTGGGTTCTCAGCCAGCCTCAGCTACCTAGTGAGGCCCTCCTCAACTTAGTGAGACCTGGTTTCAAAATAAAGAATAAAAAAATAGGGCTGGGGGTATAGTTCGGAGGTAGAACACCCCTGAGTTCAATCCCCAGTACCTAAAAAAAAAAAAAAAAAAGTGGTTTCAAGAAATGGGAAATTAATTTTTATTGAGGGAAATTAGGATGGTATGCTCAAATAATCTAGTAACTGAAAGCCCCAAATAACTAAGTTCCATATCTATAGTGCCTAACTGATTAAACACAGATATTCTTTGAAGACCATTACTTGTTTGTGCACACTCCTAACCTAATAGGTTTTCTTTTCAATTTTCCATCTGTCAGGTGAAGAACTATAAACATTCAGTGCTATTCTCTCAAATATTTGCACTTCTTGCCAAGTAAAGTGAAGGGTAGGAAAGTGGATTTCAAAACCTGCACCTGTGCTTCCCATCGAGTTATGGACTATAACATGTCTCACTTCCTCTGTAGACTGCTCTTATCCTGTATCCCCTATTCTGACATCTCCATCATGAGCTGGTGCTGAAAGTATTCTTTTTTCTTTTAATTCATTAGGCAGCAGCCTCCCATAACTACAGAAGCTCATGCCACAAATGAATAGACTTCTCACGATGCATAATCCACCAATCTTGGTCTGAATTGGTAGACCCATGTTCATTCTCACGTGAATCTTTACTAAATTCATTGAAAGCTCACTTTAAAATCTAAAGCTACAGAGAGACAGCAATGCTGATCTTTTCTTATTAAAGAAATTCAGTAAGAACAATTATGGAAAATGACATTTAAACCAAAAGGGTAAGAAGATTTTCCCTTGTTGAAGAAGACATATAGTGTCTCTTCTGTATTTCTTCTTTATGATAATAGATGACATTTACAAAGCATTTTTAACTCTCAAAAATGCCTTTTTCACATAATTTTCTTTGTTCTTTATAGCAACATGAGGCAGCTGATGTTATGATACCTAATTCACAGATAAGGTAATATAACTTCCTTAAGTCATACCAACCATTAGTGATAGATGTGGAACGTAAGCCCCAGGCCATCCCCTATGCTCTTTTCAGTACATTAAAGATAAATGTCTGGGAGATATTGTACATAGGAAGGCAAAAATGTGTGAGATAGAGTCTTTGCCTTTAAGGCATAGTCCATGTAGTTTAGAAATAACATTTATGTAATAAACATAATGCACTGTAGTATGTGTCAAGAAGCATAAAAAAAAGAATGCAACTTCCTTAATGCTATGTGATCATGCTATTAAGATGAAAGAATTGAGCTTTTAAAAAGAAAGGTTGGCTATTTGTCAAAACCATTGGAATGAATGAATATTTGGTTTCTGAGTGGGGACCCCTGAGGCTTGTTGATTTTGTGACCCTTGCTGTCAAAGCCTTCCTGATTCTCAAGATTGAAGCTGTAGTAGAAATTTTAAAAATTAACAGAAAGTCTGAAGAATGCTAATCTCTTGTTCTTGCTCACCAAATAAAAATTAACAGCTCTGAGAATAATTTGAGAGAAATAAATTCAAGCCTCTTATGTTAAGCTGCTAATTTCTTTACAGTTCTAACTAATGGCCAGTGGGGGAGGGGTAATGTGATTGTGAATTACAGGCACAGAGAGTTATGATTAACCCAGAATCGATCTATAGCAGTCCTTAGAATTCATTGCCACATAAGTCCTTAAGATGAGATGGCTTTAATATTTATGACATACTGTCCTAGGTGGTGGCCTCTTCCACTTTGGGCAAATTAATAATTTAGCAACATTCATCAGTTTTACTGAACTTATGCTGCACAATAGATCATAATCAAGCAAAAATTTAAGTGGTTAAGATTGACTTTTAAAATATATATGGTTTTGTTTACTGCTGCCTCAATTTTTGATCTTCCATATTTTGTATGTTTTATGTTGAAATTGGAATTTATTCTCTGAGATAGTCATCATAGGTCACAAATTCTCACAAAGGAGGTATGAATATGTTTAAAGTAATATCAACTTTTTGAAAAATATATTTTTTTAACTTAGAAAAGAAGTAGGGTAGGTATACCCACCCCTGTATCTTATTTCTTGCCTGTCTTTTTTGAAGTTACTGGAATATTAAATATTGTTTGAAGTTTCTTAAAGGATTATTCTGGGGATATAGAAAACTGAACATTGACTACTTTCTCTTGGAAAAAAATGGTTGCTAGAACTTACCACCAAAAAATAAACAACCCAATGAATTAGTAGGCAAATGAATTTAAGCAGGTACTTCTCAAAAGAAGACATACAAATGCCATCAAATATATGAAAAAATATCCAACATCTTTATTAATCAGGGAAATTTAAATCAAAACTATACTGAGATTTTATCTATTCCAGTTAGAATGGAAATCATTAAGAATACATACAACAATAAATGTTGGTGAGGATGTAGGGAAGATGAGGATGTTGGTGAAGTTGTATGGGGGTTCCTTAAAAAACTAAAAATGGAACCACGGTGTGACACAGCTATACCACTCCTCCATATTTCCCCCAAAGTATTAAAGACATCATATTATACCAATACATGCATACCCATGTTTATAGTAGCAATTCACAATAGTCCTTTAACAGATGAATGCATAAGGAAAATGTGGTATAGATACACAATGGAGTTTCATTTAGCCATAAAGAAAAATAAAATTATATTATTTGCAGGAAAATGGGTGAAACTGGAGAGCATTATATTCTGTGAAATAAGCCAAACTCAGAAAGTCAGGGGTTGTATATGTTTTTTTCTTGTATATGGAAGCTAGAGAGAAAAAAGGAAAGGTGGGAGATTCCATGAAAATAGAAAGGAGACCAATAGAGTAGAGTAAAGAGACCAGGGGGAGGGAAAGAGGAGGTAGGGGGAGAATGAAATGGACCAAATTGTGTATGTTCCTATAAAGATATGTAATAATGAATTCTACTGTTATGTGTAATCATAATGCACCAGTAAAAACAAAGGCATAAACAAAGTAACCCCAATTTTTCAGCCCAAAACCGAACAGATGAAGGAGGGGAAATGCTCATAAACGTAAGCTCAAGTGGAAGGGCAAGGGTGACAGTTGTGCTGGTTTTCCTGAAATGCCTAGCCATAGCATTGAAAACCCTGTGTCATGAGAAATATCCTGGGGAGGCAAAAAGTCCAGGTTTATGGCAATAGGTACAGAAGGTGGGTGGGAAAGTACAAAACCCAAACAGTGGCACCAAAAATAAGAGCTTCAATTAAGCAACTGTTTTTGTAGCAGATGGACATGGAATGGATTATCTGCCTTCCACAGTGGCTGTCACGGTTTTCCCCCTGGCTGCTGATGTTGGCAACAGCGATTTGCTATTTTCAATAATGAATCATCCAGTGTTGCTTCCCTGTGAGTGCTGAGATGCACAACTTACTTAAGTGCATTGTAATCATGAGCGCTAACAGTCCTTGGCCTGAGGATTGACTGTTTTCTTGCTATTAACATGATGTTAATTTAATGTTTAACATTGTGAATACTGTGATCATTTTTTCCCTAAGAGTTCAGATAATGAAAATGAGAATGATTATAATACCAATGTCATCATGACCCAGACATCATGGGAAAAGAAGGTTGACTGACTATGTTGTCTTATTACAGAGAAAAGGACACAACTGGATTAAGGAGGTAGATGACCCAAACAGCCTACTGCACAACACAGAAAGGAACTAGGCAGGATGGAGGAGGAGATATGAAGGTATGTGTGGAGAGTGACTCTCACAACTTTGACCTAAGACTGGAAAGGAATTTTTGGCCAATTTATGAATTCCAGAAATTATATATGTACTGTTAGATTTTTAAAAAATAAAGCATTAAAAAAAGATTTGTATGAGAAAATGTACTACTTACAAAGTCAACAGATTAGCACACTTGGGAAAAATTAAAATACAAATGATGAAGAATGAATATAAATATAGGCACTTCTTCATTTAACTAGAAAAGAGGATGCAAAAGAAAGATAGATAAAGCATCTGAAGAGGCAACTCAAAGTGGAGCAAGTAGACCTGTACAACAACCATGGGAAAAATACTCAAACACATGAGTTATTAGGTGAGTATAAAATAAAATAACAGTAGGCTACTGCTTTATATTTATTGATGTGACAGCATTTAACTTCTATTGCTGGTAGAGATGCAAGGAAAAGTGTATTCACACACATCATTAGTGGAAATTGGAAAAGGATATAGCTTTTATCAAAATCTACATCTATGCAAATTAAAAATATATAGGTGAATTTTGACCCAGCAATTCCATTCCAAGGATATGATCCCAGAGAAATCAAAATTTCAGATTAATGTCCCAAAATAGCGAGTGTGTCAGTTTATTTTGGTACCAAATTGGAAGTAGTAGTAATGATCATAAATCATAAAATAATGATGCATTTCTGCCATTAAACATTATTGAATCTTTAAAATGAGTCTATTAGAGCTCTACAAGGTGCCATGGAAGTATTATGATATATTAGCAGAATGAAAAAAAGCAAAGCACAGAGATTACTGATAATATAATCCTATTTTTAAAAGCAATACAGAATGGCCAGAAATTATAAATATGTGACAAGATGTGTATACATGTTATAATATTATTAGAAAATGTAGAATAATGAAATGTATCTCACTGGTCAATTTTGAAGTTAGAAAATATGGTAAGGAAGAAGAAAAAATGAGTGAAAGTCAAGAGGAGAAGTAAACATAAGATGCTTTAAGTGACATGAAAGTTATATTTATGCATTGATGAAAATTATATATGTATTCATCTAAATATGTGATTAAAGATTTTTTGAGTTAAGCTTGAGGTTTAAGTTACATATAGTCACATTCACAATTTTAAGTATACATTTACTACTAAATAAAAACTCAAATATTTTTGCTATATGTTTAGAATTTTTAAATGACATACTTAACATATATGGTAAAATAACAGCGTTTGAGTCCTGCATTGATTTATAAATTTCTAAGTGGTAGGTTATTCATAATAACATACTCCTAGTTGCTTTCTTCTAATAACTGATTCATTTCTATTCAGGCTGGGAGGGCCATTGACATATTATTAATTTTAAGCTGAACAATATGTTAATACACAATGATAATGGTGTAGGCTTGGAAAAAATACACTACGCATGGAAATTTAGGCTGAAATTGTTAGGTCTTGCCATCTGTCCATCTGTGCACCCCTTTCTCAACTAGTGTCAATTGGTATGTGTGCATATGTTCTAAAAAACTTATGGAGTAGAAAGTTAAATTTGGAAATTATGCTGTAAAATAAACTAAGTCATAAAATAAGTTAGATACTTCAACTTTCATAAGAGAAAGAAAATTTTATCTATAATTTGGCTCACTTTCTGCATTAACAGGGCTTGTTCTTGTTTCTCATCTTTATAGTTTCTTAAATGCTTGTGCTATGTCTTTGTCCCTCATATGAAGATATTCATTTTCCTCTATTTGCTGGCAATGTTTCCCTGTTCACCCTTTTCTCTCAGCTTTGCTCCTCCTATCCTGTTTACAGCTTCAGATCCCTTCAGAGCTTAGATATCACTTATACCTGGAAGCTTTCCCTGACTCCCAGGCTTTGGTTATTGGAACAATCACCAAATAATAACCAATAACCAAATAACCAAATAACCAATAACCAAAGCCTGCATTGATTTATTAATTTCTAAGTGGTAGGTTATTCACAATAACATACTCCTAGTTGCTTTCTTCTAATAACTGATTCATTTCTATTCAGTTCTATTTAGAACATATGCACACATACCAATTGACACTGGTTGAGAAAGGGGTGCATAGATGGATAGATGGCAAGACCTAACAATTTTAGCCTAAATTTCCATGCATGTTGTATTTTTTCCAAGCCTACAGCATTATCATTGTGTATTAACATATTGTTAAGCTTAAAATTAATTATATGATCTTGTTGCACTTTCTATGTGCTCCTATAGCAGCAACAGCATTACAGTATTACACTTGCCTCTTTGCATTCTTTCTTCATATTCAGATGTTTTAGCAGCCCCAGCTCCATCCCATGGCACTACAATTGTAGCTTTCTTCTTGAGTTCTATCTGCCTTGAGCTGTTTGCATGGGCTCGGAAGCTGCTTAGGTGAAAGCCATATAAATATGTCTTATCCTTCTGCACTTCCCTATTTAACTGAATTAATAACTTTGAGAAAAAGTATTTACACGAAATTAAGTTTAGGAAAAAACTCAGCATTTGACTATTGCTTAATACTGGAAAATAAGTGCCCATGTACCACAGTCTTTCCTAAAAAACAAAGTGAGAAGATTTTCTTATAAAATGAAGTGGAAAATGAGTAAATGAATTCTTGGAGTAGGACTTGGCATTTGCGATACAACTCACTGCGCATGGCAGATTTTAAATGACTAAATTCAGCATTTCCACATTATTACTTTGTCATGTTTTGGAAACATGATGACATTTCAAGATGATGATAGTTCACAGTCTATTACACATTACACAAGAGCATTAAAAAAGAATTTATATGGTGATCATTTGTCACAATTCTGTATCACATCAACTTCTTGGTCCAGCAGTGAGAAAATAAAGATGTGGCATAATAGAACTATTCACAAAAATATGGTTAGCCAAAAGATGACAGAATATTTTTTGCAAATAAGCCAGGCAATCAGTTTTTGCATCAATTTGGATTATATTCTGTGAAGTGGCTTGATAGAAAAAAATTCTCTATCATTATCAATGTTTACACACA
Source organism: Graphiurus murinus (assembly GCA_004027655.1). Classification (NCBI taxonomy): domain Eukaryota; kingdom Metazoa; phylum Chordata; class Mammalia; order Rodentia; family Gliridae; genus Graphiurus; species Graphiurus murinus. Next base: position 9,022 of record PVLC010019086.1, on the reverse strand, counting down.
AGGGTATTATAAAGGAACAATAGAAACAATAGAAATTTTGGTTAAATATTATAGAAAGCAAATTTCAATAAACATTTCACAAGAAACATTTTAGAAATTTGACTGAAGATTGAAGTCTGAAAAATCAGCAACTAAATACGTCTTTTGTAGCTACTATTACTAGCTGTTGCTACAGATAAATGTTTGGAAGCTATTAGCATGCAAAAATACCTTGGCACTTGGGGTTGCTATTACCAGGATGTCAGCTAAAAATGGCCCTCATTGACTGCAGCAGTTCTTAATTTATGGAAGAAGTAACAAATTGGGGAATGAAATAAGCCTAAGGAATAAGAATGAGGAATAAGGCGTGGAGTGTGTTCCAGGACACCCAGGTGTTTATGACAGGATGTAGTATGATGTGTAAGGAACGCTATGTTAGGGACTTCTGATAGTCGATATATTCTGTTTTCAATTCTTATCATCAGGCTATGATACAATTAATTTAAATCACACATTCCAATCACGAAATTGAATCCAAATCATCATCATGGTATATTTAATCCAAAATCCACCCCAAGTCACATAGTACAACCATTTGTAGCATTGCTAATAATATAAAAATTACTTACCATGAAAAGCATAGCTCTTAAACATCAATTAAATGGGTCTATACAAAAAATACAACTGTGAATCTATCACCTAAGTTAAGATACAGAACATTTCCAACACCCTCAGAAGTTTTCCTTGCCCTCTTACAGTCAAATCTCATTTTGTAGATGTAGCTGTTCTGATTTCTTTTTTCTTTCTTTTTCTTTTTGTGATATCTCCAGCCTTATTTTTTATTCCTTATTTTGAAACAGGGTCTCACTAAGTTGCGTAGTGCCTCACTAGGTAGCTGAGGCTGGCCGTGAACCTGGATCCTCCGGTCTCAGCTTCCCAAATGCTGGGATTACAAGTGTGCGCCACCACACCCGGCCTGTCCTGATTTCTATCACTATGATAAATTAGTTTGGCCAGTTCTTGAGCTTTATATAAGTGATATTAAATAATATGTAATCTTCTTTCCCTGGCTTCTTTTGGGTAACACAATGCTTTTTGAGACATACACACATTGATTACTATAGCAGTAATTCATTCTTTCTTGTAATTTTGAATTTTCTTATATTTCTTGTAATACTGTGGTTTGAATAGACCACAATGATTTTCCATTTCATTGTTGTTGGACATTTGAGTTGCTTCTAGTTTGGAACTATTACAAATAAACATGATTGCACAAGTCTTTTATGGATGAGGCTTTTCATTTCTCCTGCAAATACTTGGGATTGTAACTGCCAGTTCATAGGCTAGGTATATAGTTTAATAAAAAACTTATGAATTTATAAAGTGGTTTTATATGTTTTACACCATCAATTTCTGCAAGTTCTAAGTATTCCATATTCTTATCAATATTTTGTTCTATTGGTGTTTTTAAATGTAGCTATTATCAATGTGAAATGTAAATCACAGTTTTAATATTTTCTTGATGACTAATGATATTAATATGATATTAATTAAACACTTTTTATGCTTATTGGAAATTTGTATCTATTCTCTTATAATGACTGTTCAAGCCTTTGGCTTATTATTAATTTTATCATTTGTCTTTTTTTATTGATTTTGGAAATTCCTTATATATTGAAATGAAAGCTCCTTATCTGATATACGTATGTATAGCAAGTATTTTTTTCCATCATGTGACTTTTTAATTTTATTAATAGTATTTCTAAGAAACATAATTTTTTGTGAAATGTATCAAGTTTCTCTTTTAAGAAAATTTTATTTCTACTGAGACATAGTTTTAATTCTACAAGTTTTTTCTAGACAAGTTGACTATTATTGTATAATGCTGAAAAATGCCTGTGTAATACCACATGTGTTCATTGAATATTAGTTAATCCCTATATTGGGGAGTAGTTTTATCTAGAACTTCTAATTTGGCAGGATCCAAACTCCAAATTTTATATAGTCTGTGGTATAGGCATCTAAGTTATTTTTAATTCTTTGGTTTTCTAGATGTTACTTTCTAGTGTGTTGCTTGGCTTCTCCTCTGTGCATACTCGGTTTGGTATCATCCAAGCATTTAAGGGCAGTTTCAAGGCAGACACTGGGTTTCTCCCTGCTGTGGTACTGTCCTTTCTTTGTTTTTAGATGTTTTTGCCAGTTCAAACTCCATTCTATGGCACTTCTAGGCAATAAAGCTGCAATTGTTCTTGAGTTGTAGCTGCCTTGAGCTGTGCATGGACTTGGAAGTGTGCTCAGGGGAAAGGCCATATAAATGAGTTTCCTGTGTACAGTTCCCTTCTTTCAAGGGTCACATCCCTTCCATTTTCTGCCTGCTTTTGTTAGAGGGCTAGGTGGATACTCAGCCACTACTGGAATCAGAGCATAACTTTTGTTTTGTATGTATCTAATCACGTTATATTCCAGTGTACTGATGGAAGCAAATGGAAGTCATAGTTTGAAGATGATTTTAACCTCAAACTTGAGTGATGCATTTGGAAGTGAAATTTACTTAGGATAAAATTACATGGAGTTTCAATGATGATAAAATTGTTTTCATGAGACTTTATGTAATCATCTAAAAGCTTTTTTCACTTAAAGAAATGCCTGCAATTTACTCGTAATCTATTTACCTGAAGTACACCTGAAGTGCCTGGTCTAACTCTACATTTTAGGTGAAACACTTTTAGCTCTACTTATGCTTATAAGTGTCCATTAATGATAGTGCTTTAAGATTGTTCTCATCTCCAGATCTGCTTCTATTGAGTTCTCTAGTGTATTAGACGCTAGACTGTAAAATAGAGTACTGCAGGTAATTCGCATTCAGCTCCATCCAATTACATTTGTTGGGAATGGACTTTGTACCAGCATTCCATCAAGTGTTAGAGCAGAAGTGAAAAGAGAGCATCAGTACCTGGGACTGGCAATCCTAGAATTGAGTTGGGAGTAAAAGTTCATAGCAATGTTTATCCTAGTATAAGATTCTTTATCATCTAGATTCATATCTAAATTATTAGGAAATTTAAAATGAAAATTATTGTAAGAGGTTTCAATTATTTCGTGGCAAATTAAAGTGGGTCTTGCTCTATGTTTCGAGGAAAAGGAAACAAAAATAAAAAATGTATACTCAAGAAGCTACATTTTATCTTATTTATTTATTTATTGTGGTACTGGGGATTGAATCCAGGGACATTCTGCTTCTGAGCTATATGCATCCAGCCATTTTTATTTGTTCATTTGAAACAGGGTCTCACTAGGTTACTGAGAGTCTTGCTATGTTGCTGAGGCCTCAAATCTACAATCCTACTATCTCAGACTTCCAGCTACTGGGATTACAGGCATGCACTATCATCCAGCTCACTTTATCCAACTTTTGCTGCATCTCTTCTCTATGCATACATACACACACACACACACACACACACACACACACACACACACACACGTACTTGAATAACACATAGGAACAGAAACAGACAACTATTAAAGAGGATGAAGATGGAGGCAAAAGATATATTTAGTTTGAGTCTAGACATGCATATTACCCTGCCTGCAAGGAGAATGTATTTTGGTAGGAGCAAAAATATAAAACACATTAAAATGCAAATATAGACAATAATTATAATTGTTTCCATAAGGCAAAACTTTGAGGATTAGGTTAAATCTTAGAGAAAGCAAGATTAATTCGTTAGAAAAGAAGTAAAAAAGCAGTAATTTAAGAGAGGGAAAATGTATTACTACTGCTTTGTCAGCAAGGGACCAATTATAAACCTCTTAAGACTGTGATTTTTTTTAAACTGTGTTTAGCAGAGTACAGTAATACAGGGAGAGGCAGCGAGGTAGGAAAGAGGAGAAGAAAGGATGGGGTAAGAAGAAGATAGATTATAGAGAAAGACAGTGAGCTCTGAGAGGAGGTATGGCAGCTTGAGGAGATAAAATAATTTCATGAAATTATTTGGAGCTGTAACAATAGGCAACATCATGTGCTATCTAAGAATATGGAGTACAGAGTCAGACTGCATGAACATGAACTGCAAAACCTAACATCTTATTGGAATATGGCAATTATAATGAGCTTGTTTACAAAATTGATGATAATCCCTACCTCAGATTGTTTTCCTGTGGGTTGTATGAAAGAATGTGTAGAGCATGCACTAGCCCAAGCATGCACTAGCCCACTATCCACTGTAAACTAAGTATTTTTCAGTCTTTCCTATTGGTATTATTAAGGAATAGGCTACAATCCATTAAGCCAGGAGAGATAATAGAAAGCTATCAATGCCACCATTTGTATTTGATGTAGAGGTATCTCTGATTCTAGTAGGAATGCCAAAAGAGCATTGAAAATCAGCAGATGGAAATTTAGGTGCAAAACACAGATAGGGAGTAGAACATAGCAGGAGCTGATTGCCTAACATCCGGCTGTAAAGTAAGTACTTATGCCAGGGTTTCCACTAAGGCAGAAAGAAATATTTGGATTCAAAAGAAGTGGAAAGAAGCAGCTGAACACGCAAGCTAACAAATTTGGGAAGTAAAAGAGGTTAGGCAATGAAGAATGTCTTGGGATTTCTGGGTTGTGTGATAGGAAGATTTGCTGGAGTGACTGCTCTGATAAGGATAAAGAACAATGGGGAGGCTGTGAAGGAATGACAAGAAGTTCTCTCATTGGAAATAGAAATCAGTGGGCAAGGGAGCATTAAAATTCATTCAATGGGCTAGTCAGGCAACACAATATGATACATAAGCTTCAAATCTGTTGACTCCTAATGTATCCTTAGAGAAACTGGTGAATCTCTGGCATTCTGTTTCCCTGTCAACTAAAGGGTCTTAAGACATTCATTATGATGTTTTGGAGCTGTAGATTTTCAAACTGCAAATGTATAAAAACCATGCTTGGGAATATGCATGCCTTAATTAAATAACAGTTTATCAAAAATGTATAAATGATTCCTTTTACATAAGGAAAGGAGGCTCACCAAAGTGGATTAATATGCAATTTGTTAAGAAGATAGTTGATTTTGAGAGGCCTTATATGTCTATTCTTTGATGTTTGTTTAATTAAATGAAGCTGAGAAACCAGTGTTTATCTAAACAAAAATATCATATCTCATTCAAACATATTTTCACTTCAGATTTCTGGTTTAAAAATGTGATTATTTCTGCATAATGACACATCTGTTCACTGTCTACTGATAATTTTCTTTTACAATTTTCTTCATGCCCAAGAGCAATATATTTCTTATCAAATCAGACCCTTGAAGATTGAACCAAAATGCTAAATATCAAACCAAACACATTAAATACTGAGCCAGATATAATATTTTCAAATTTAATATACCAGCTCTAAACCAGATCAATATTAAATCAATTATGCTGTATGTATAACAGCCTCATAAATGTTCATGTGGTATATTAAATCTAATCTATCTGAAACTAATATCTAGAAATGAGACAGATCACTTCTTCACCAGTAATATATAACTGACATGTCAAATCAGAGCTTGTTAAATAGAACACTGAGTATCACTTAATACTACAAAACAGAACAATGTAGTGCAATTTTTACTTGCATTTGGAAAAAATAATGGCTTTCTCAAGTAGCCATTATTTTCTAGGTAAGCCAAATAGGGGGAACAGAAATATTACTAGTGATACACAAAAATAATTTATTTTACATTAAACATATACATTGCAATATTTCCAGAAATTATAGACTTACTAGGGCTCATTTATCTCTGAATGGCTCAATACTGAGATAGATAATTAACACAATACAAAAGGTAATTAGAGAGAAGGGTGTAAGCATTGGAGATGGATTTCATTTCAAACTCAGTTCTGCCACACAGATGTAGAACAAACATGAATCATTTATTTGACTACCTGGAACTTCCATTTCTCAGCTGTAAAATAAATGTCATAATACATTCTTTGCAGAATTTCAAAAATTAGAGATAAGGCAAAGAAATCAAATATCTAGCACAGTGCTTGCCACATAGTATTTGATCAATAAATGTGAGGTAGAAATAATTAGCTAAGTAGTAAATTATCATCTTCAAGTTTTACTTGCATTCTAGATAGTCTTAGCATGCAATGTACATGGATCTAATAAAAAGGGAATGAGAATGTTAGAAGAATAGTTTTATGGTGATACTACCAGGAAAATTTGAGGAAAGTTGGCTATGCAAACTTTTAGGGAAGTAAAGGGCCTATAAATAAAAACAAATCAGGAATAAGTCATTTTAATTTTCCTCAAGAGAGTGAAAATGGTAAATGAATAAAAACACAAACATTTATACTGAGTTCTTACTGCATCCCAATGCAAAATGCTTTACATGTGGTGTCTCATTAAATTTAACAATAACTCTATGCACAGCTATTATTCTTCTCTCTTATTTATACATCTTGGAACTGAGTAAAGATTAAAGAGGCTCAATAATTTGCCCAAATTCATGGAACAAGTAAACAGGAATATTTGGTTTTGCTTGTTTCTAAGTCACAGACACCAGAACTTGGTCCATGTGTAGAAAAACTATGTAATGAGTAAATATATAGCCATGAAGAATTAAATACTAATGTAATATGTGATTAAATCTCAAGGTAACTCTAATAGGGTGTGATGAGAGAGAGAGATCATGACTAAGTGATGAGGATTCCATGGCCAATTGACTTTGAAGGAGGATCGCTGTAGACTAGGGTGCTTCTGGAAGTCTTCCTAAAAAGATGGAAGCCTGGTTGGATCCTCAAGGATAGGGACTGGAGCTCACCTTCATGAGAGGAGAGTGGGTGGTATATTTGAAAAAGCAAAGAAGGGCAGAAATATGAACACCACTGAAATCTAGGCTGAAAAGTTGGGGCTTCATTCTGTGTAAAATGCAGCTAATGAACTTGCTGGAGGGTTCCCATCCAACTTGATAAAGCAAACCTGGATTGAGCTGATTGTATTCTGGATGTTGAAAGTAGGTCTTGTGTTGTCAACTTTCTGATTTATTCACAGAAGAAATGCACAGTTTTACTTTTATTTATTGTCAGAGGACATGAATATAGGCCTGAGCTTCATGGCCGGCAGCAGCATGGGGAAAGTCCAGGCTTGGTCAGCCCCTGCGATGGGCAACTGTGGTGTGTCTCTGTGCCTTTGGGAGAAGCTGCTAGTGATTCCAGTTGAGTTGCTGGGTGGGTGTGGATCAAAACAAGAGCACCAGCAGATGGCAATAGAAAAATGGCCAGTTACTGAGGGATTTTAGGCATTTTCTGTTTGCCTTTCTCTTGAAGAGTTATTTGTAAAGCACAAGAATGTGAAGCGTAAACATCCCTCATTATCAGAGAAATACCAGTGATTAACTCTGTTAGCAATGGCTGACAGATTATCCACAACTTTGATAATCTTTTGTCATCTTGTATGATATTAGTGACAATTAAAGGGGAGGGAAACATTTTCAACATGATGAATATGTATGAAAAACTTGTCATTCAAATTGTAAAAGAAATTTCAGTTATTTTGTAAATGTTCATTATTCATTTGGAGACAGGGTCTTTTTTTCCTCCTTCCTTCTCTTTATGTTCTTTAGGCAGTAGTTTCTCTTCGAAGAATCATTTCAGGATTTACCACATAACCTAGAAGTACAACTCCATCACAGAGTCCTTGATCATGCTTTTGATTTGCTCATACTTTATGTGAACATACTTTCATGTTATTATTTTTCATTTTCAAGTGGAAAGACTACTGTTTTCTAAGCTAATCATAAAGCAACGTCAAATGTAAAATTTGGCTTATCATCTCTGGATTTTTGGATACCAATAACCACTTTTAGTTGTATGCAACCTCACTGTAGTTTTTCCTTTTCTTTGGAAGTTTCCCTTTGAGTGATCCAGAGCATCTACCTGCAGTTTCCTCATTATTTCAAACATGAAGTTTTGGGAGGGTATAATATGTATGAAAAAAAAAAGAAGTATGATAAATTATCCTTACCAATTTTGGTAAAATGTCTAAATAGAAAATTATTTCTACACAGTGTAAAAACAAAGATAAAGTATAAGAGGAAGTAAAAGAAATATTGAGGGTAGCAGACATTCCAAAATCCCAGTAATACTAATACAAGGTCTTGGATAAATTTCTAGGAGTCTTTGTATAGGAAAAGGAATTTCATCAATTTGAATACATTCTAGCTGAAATGTAGTAATTAATTGACTCATAAATATAGCCAAGCCAGATGTGGTAGTGCACACCTATAATGTCAGCTACTTGGGAGGCTGAGGCAGAAGGATCTCAAATTTGAGGCCAGCATGCACAATTTACCCTGTTTCAAAAAACAAAAATAAAAGGGGTAGAGGATGTAGCTCAGTGGCAGAATGCTTGCCTACCATGCAAGAGGCCCTGGGTTCAATCTCCAGCACTGCAAACAATAAATGGATAAATAAGTAAATGTAGGCAAAAAGTCACAGTAGTATTATCAGTACAAATGAATTTTAGATATTTTCACATGACAGTAGTACTGCTGCACATATAGAGTTTATGTTCATTGCTACTTCGGAATTAAGATATCTATTAAATCAGATGTTAGATTTTTTCTGATGCATTCATAAGGAATTATATTATTACATATTTTAAAGTATTTGATAACTATATTTTAATTAAATTGGTTTCCTTTGTAATCCTACATATATAATTTTGTACAATTTTAAACATAACTGTATAGGCTTTTCAGATTTTCATAGTCATCTGTGACACAGATGCTGTGCAGAAGATTTAGAAATGAGGAGCACAGGAAACAAAGAGAAATGAGAGAAAGAAACTTCATGGAGCAGAAAAATCAGAGTCTTTAGATTAAATAAATTTAGTCAAGATCAACAGCTGAAAATGATTAGCTCTCTTGGGAAGAGATTGGGACTGAATAGAGAAGTGATAATTTACTCTAATTACTTTTGCTTTATTTAAATTTTTAAACAACCTGAATGTGTTCTTGTATAATAAAAAAGTACATATGTTTGAAAATGAGAGAGGGTGTGT
>PVLC010019085.1:0-31140 GCA_004027655.1 Graphiurus murinus | reverse complement strand
CCTCCTCCTCCTCCTCCTCCTCCTCCTCCTCCTCCTCCTCCTCCTCCTCCTCCTCCTCCTCCTCCTCCTTCTTCTCTTCCCATAAGCTATACTTCGAAATCAGATCATCTGTGACCAATACCTACCTGTCCTTGACTTTTCTCAAAGGCCTCTTCTCACTGGTGATCAATGTTTCTTCTGGCATGGGCAGGATGTCAAAAAGGAAACAGCTCCTGAGGAAAGAGCAAGGCCGCAATGCAACGGGACTGAACCATCCCGACTGGGTGCAGGTTGGCTGCTGCTTCTTAATAAAATCATTCTGCCAGGGTAGGCACCGTTCACTGTATGCCATGTAGGGGTGGCAGTGTCCTCTGAAAGTTGTTAACAGTCTACATTCTGTGTCTAGCCTCTTGATCCTTTGGAGGAAATATTTACAAAATAAAGCTAGACTGTGCTACAGAAAGCCAGCACAATTTTGAGAGTATGAAGACCAAAAAATTTGATGGTGCCTTCTCGGTGTCCTTTGGCAATCGCCAAAATAGTCCCCTTCCTTCCTGGTTCCCATTCCCACTAGAAAGAACTTCAAGAGGTTTACACATGCACATGATTAGAAGCGACAATATTGCTCTTCCCCAGAACCCAAAGGACTTTAAATAATATTCACAATATGCCTCGTCTTTGAAGTGTTAGGAAAATAACTCCACAGATGGAATAATTGGCTATATTTCCAAATCCTTTTGGATTATGCATGTATCTTATGCAAACTTGAGATGATTGTGGTAAAGAGTTTGCTGGACCATAACGAGAACTGTTAGTAAGATTGTTTCCACAGTATCTATGTGATGTCCCCAAATACACTATACCGGTAAGAGCCACTGTGTACCACATCTTTGCTTAAATGCTGTTCTAAGTACATTACATATTTCATCTTATTTGGTTTACATATGCCTCCAGAAACCTCCTAAAGAAGATATAATGACTCCTATTTCAGATATTGGGGAACTGAGGCTCACAGGCTTAAGTTTCCCAAATTCACAATAGCATAAGAAGAAAAACAATGGTTTAGCACACGCAGTACTAGGTTTCCAAGTAATTTCTCTTAATGTCCTCAGAAGCATCTTATGCACCTTGTTCTTTTGCCCTTGCAGTTTACTGTGTCTGGAATTCTCCTTTACCCTGTTTTTTTTTTTTTTTTTATTTGCTTATGTGGTTAATCTCTTTTCTCTAAAAAATCTGAGCTTGAACATCACCACTTGCAGGCAGTCATGTATAATCTCCGGAAGCCCCAGGTAGGTGTTTGCTATCAATGGTTCCAAACCGTTAGTTTCTCTCTGTAATACCTTCTGTGCCATTCAGACAGCTCACCTGAGCTCCTGCACGGCCATGACTGTGCCAGTAACTGTTAGTAGCACAATGCTTCCCATCGAGTAGTTGACCTTTGTGTGGAACTTGAGGCTTTACAAATGAATTCACCTAATCTGGCTACTTAATGCTATTCAAAAACAGATGTGATCAGTAAAGTGCTGGAACAAGTGAAATGTTACAGCCTAGGAACTATAGATTATCTAGAAGAGTCTGATTTTACAGTCAGTGTGTTTCCACATATTATACAAATGCAATACTGTAGAAATATTTAAATTCTCAAGTGACTTGGATAAGTGGCTAGGAGGTAAATAATGTCATCTTTGAACTGCAGCATGCTATAGTGTTTTATATAAACTCTATTGCTTATAGCAAGGCGCATACCTACCTGTCCCTGCTGTATTGGTGGAACAAGTGCTATAAATGAGCATGTTTTGCTCTCCTTTATTTTGCCTAAGCTTATTCCTGTTCATTAACTCGTAAGTGATGTTGTGACCTTAAAAAGTTACTTTTAGTATTTTATCATTTTTCTGCTTTGGTATATGTAATTCAGTTGTATTATATTCAACTATTTTTTGAACAGGAAGATGCTTATAAATAAACACATACATGGTGCTGTAGTAGCTTAAAAAATCAACCTTAGCAACTTAAAAAACTTGTCAGGGAGCTTAATTCCTTTGTCACAAACTGAATTGCATCCTTATAAAACTCATGTTGAAGTCCTAATATCCCATATCTCTGAGTGTAATAGGGATGCTTAAAGAGGTCATTAAATTAAACTGACATCATTAGGATGGGCCTTAATCCCCAGCTGACTCTTGCCATAAAAGGAAGAAATGTAGGCAAACAGAATCACCAGGGATGTACATTCACAGAGGGAGGACTGAGTGAGAAGCCAGCCAGACAATGGCCACCTCAAAGCCAAGAAGTGAGGCCTTAGAAGAAACCAGCCTGCTCATACCATGGTCACCGCCTTCTGTCTTCCTGACTTGGGAGAAAGGAAATTTACATCTGTGATATTTTGTTAAGAAAGTCATAGCCGACTAGTGTATTGGGGGCACTAATGTCGCAGATATCCAAAAATGTGGATGTGGCTTTGGAACTGGGTAATATGTAGAGGCTATACAGTTTTCAGGTGCATGTTAGAATGTCCTAGACTGCCTCAAATAGATTGTATGGACAAGAAGATGCTTCTCCTGAAACTTAGATGGAAATGAGGTATTGAAATTGGGGCAAAGGCAATCTGTGTTCTGAACTGGCAAAGCACTTGGCTAAATTGTTCCAGCCTTATGTGAAACACAGAAATTGTAAATGGTGAACTTGGATATTCAACACAGTAAATTCCTTCCCTCCTCCTTCCCTTCCTCCCTCCCTTCCTTCCTTTCCTTCCTCTTTCCTTCCCTCCCTCCCTTCCCCCTCCCTCCCTCCCTCCCTCCCTCCCTCCCTCCCTCCCTTCCTTCCTTCCTTCCTTCCTTCCTTCCTTCCTTCCTTCCTTCCTTCCTTCCTTCCTTCCTTCCTTCCTTTGTGATACTAGGGATTGAATCCAGGGGCATTCTACCTCCAAGTTACACCCCTATCTCTATTTTACTTTTTATTTTGAAACAGAGTCTCTCTTGGTTGATGAGAGCCTTACTACTTGCTGAGTCTGTCTGCTAACCTGTTATCCTCTTGTACTGGGATTACAGCCTTGTGTCACCACATCATGCAATAAGGTAGATTTCTAGGCAAAGTATTGATGGTGCGACCTGTTTTGATGCATACAGTGAAACACAAGAGGAAGAAGACACCCCGAAGAAGTGAGAAGCCAGAACTGTTCCCCAGAGGGGAACCAGACCTGAAGGTTTGGACAATTCTGAGGTTATCTATACTGAAAAATAAAAAGTAAGAAACTGTATTTTAGAAAGAATGCCAAGGATGTGGCAGGCAATAATTTGATGATGAGATTCAGGATGTGACTTGTGGAGCCAGTCAGTCATCTCAGCAGAAGTTAGGAAGAGAGATGGGGTTTGGCCAGCAGGAACACTGTGAAATAAAGGGGGCAGAGATCAGACAAAATGAAGAGAGCTGTCAGGCTTCTAAGATTCTATGGGATGTGACAATGGAGTTCCCCATCTGGAAACAAGCAGACTCATGCAAGAATCTTGAAGAGTGATCCCAAGGGCGATGCTGAGATCAGCAGGAATGCACTGCCACCAGGGGCCCGGGAGTCACAGGTCAGAAGGGGTGGGATTGGGACTGTCTCTTCCCTGATTTCAGAAGGTGAAGCCACTTCCTCTACTCTGTGTTAGTGGGCCAGGCTGTCATCATTGGTGGCTGTGAGGACAGGGTTGGCACTTCAGGGGCATGGAGGACTGAACACCAAACCAAAATATTAATCTCTATCCTTAAATGAAAAGGAATTTCCCTGCTGGGTATTTTTTATTATTATTATTATTATTATTATTATTATTATTATTGTTATTATTGTGTGTGTGTGTGTGTGTGTGTGTGTATGTGTGTGTGTGATACTAGCGATTGTACCCAGGAGCATTCAACTTCTGAGCTACACCCCCAAACAGATTTTATTTATTTATTTATTTTTCTTTTTGATTAAAACATTGCCTCACTAGATTGGTGAGAATCTCAGTACTTGCTGAGGCTGTTCTCCAACCTGCTATCCTGTCTTAGCCTCCCATGTACCGGGATGACAGGTGTGCACCATCATTTTTTTTTTTCTATGATATCATGAGTTCATAGCTGGAGAGAGATTTTGCCTCCTGAAGACTATCGCCTTGAGAGTCACCCACTGTTGATTTAGATGATGCTGTGGACTTAGACTGGATACTTGGAAAGGATGAAGAACATGAGGCTGTTGGAAACGGGTGAATGTGTTTTGCACACAAAAAATGCATGAATTTATAGGGTAATTTACAAAACCTCAATTTATAGAATTTGTGGAAGTAGAAATAACTAGAGCTGGATATATACAATTTTCTTTTTCTTCCTGGGCTCTTGAGGAAAATTCCCAGCATTTAGGCTGGGAGCAGGAGATTAGCTCTATCTAAAGATCTAAGTGATCTAAGTGAGATGGCATTAAAGAAAGTGACAATAAAAACATATATCCTGCTATAGTGATGTCCATAAGAAGTAATTTCAGGTGAGAGAACCAACTTTGAAAACAGAGTAAGAATAGCATCAGCTGGTAGCAGATGAGAAAAGAAGACAGGGGTCACTAAATGTGAAAAATATGTATTTTCATATATAACTAAGAGTATGATCCAGGACTTTGAAGCATTTTTTAATTTTTTTGCAATACTGGGGATAGAAGTTAGGGGCATTCTACATCTTAGCTACACCCCCAGCCCTATTTTTTATTCTTTAGTTTGAAACAGGGTCTCACTAAGTTGTGGAGGGCCTCACTAAGTAGCTGAGGCTGGCCGCGAACCTGCAATCCTCCTGTTTCAGCCTCCCAAGTATTGGGATTACAAGCATGTGCCACCACGCCTGGCTGAAGTGTCCTTTTCAAAAAGTTAAGTTGCGCTGAACTCAGCCCAGTGAGGCTGAAACTTTGGTGGAAATATTTCTAGTTTCTTGAAATGTGCTCACTTAAAATACATGTGTAATTTATAATTCCATCAAGTATAAAAATCAAAACGTATACTATATGTAAGTATTCTTATTATACTGAATAATTGGATAATTATTACATTTTACATATGCAGTAACAATTAAATTATTTTTCCCCATAGGATACTGATTCTGTGATCACTCTATTTAATTTTTAAGAGTAAATTTATATTATTTTGAGATCCCTGTGAATTTACATACAATTGTAAGAAATACACCAGAGATTCCATGTTACTCTAGTTACTCCGATAGTAGTTGCTTGCAAAACTATAGTACAATATCAAATTCAAAATATTGGCATTAATGAATTCAAGCTGTGCTCATTTCCCTCCAACCTTCTTCCCTTCCTTAATCTCTCACAACCACAAATAAGTTTTCCATATCTATAATTTCACTTTTTAAAAGCATTACATAAACAGAAACATGTAATAGGTAACTTTTTGGAATTATATTGCTTTTTCTTAGAATATTTGTCTGAAGATTTCTCCAGTTTGCTCTGTGTATCAATAATTCATTCACTTTTATTGCTGAGTAGTATTTCATGGTGTCCATGGATATATCACAGTTTAACGACTTATTAATTGAAGGTTATCTGATTTTCTAGCTCTAGGCTGTTACAAATAAAGCTATTATAAAATTTTGTACATATTTTGTGTGAGCCTCTTATATAAATATCATTATCACCAAGATAAATGTTTGAGAGTAAGATTGCTAAATCATCTGGTAGTGGCATATTTAATTTTTGGTTGCTTTTTGTTTTTATTCAATTTTTAAGCAAACTGCCAAATTCCTTTTCACTTTTACATTCTTACCAACTGTGTATAAATGATCCAGTTGCTCTGCATTCTCATTAGTATTTTTACCACTTTTCACAAGTTTTAGTCATTCTGATAGGTGTGTAATATTTCATTGTAGTTCTATTTGACATCTCCCTAATGACTAATGAGGTTGAACATGTTTTCATGTGTTTGCCTGTCATTTGTGTTTCTTCCTCAGTGAAATGTCAGTTTGTGTCCTTTCTCATTTTTTAATTGTATTTTTATTGTTGGTTTTTTTAAATTGATGTACTCTGGACACTAATTTTTTGACAGATACATTGTTAGCAAATATTTTCACCTACTCTTTTTCTCACATCTTAATTCTCTCAACAAGGTTCTTTCACTGCTTGAAAAGTTTCAATTTATTAGTTTTCCTTCTTACATATCAAACGTTTAGTGTCAAGTCTTAAACATATTGTCTAAATATTCTGAAGATTTTCTAAGTGTAGCTTAAAAAATTTACTGTTTTCATACTATTTATTATTTATTTGAGTAAAATGTTACGTTATATAAAGTATGGAGATTGGCAGGTTTTTGTTGAAAAAATACAGTGTGTGTGTGTATTTTTTTATTTGTATAACTGATCTGAGTGTCCCTATCCTTCTGTCAATATGGTCTAGACAGCATTGCCACTGCTGTGACATAAACACCTGACACACAAACTTAGAGGAAAAAGAATTTTGTTTGCTGACATTTTGGGAGATTTCAGTCAATGATATTCAGATTTTCAAGCAGCAGCTGGTGCTGCCAGTCCTCAGGGCTTCATGGAAGGCAACAGAGAGAGAAGGTGAGAGCTTTTGTCAATTCGTGGTGGCAGGGGAGACAGAAGCAGGATGCTGCAGCAGCCAACCTGGGAAAATACTGTTTCTAGAACCTTCCACAGCAACCAAGTCTCACCTTCAAATATGGCTCGCTTGTCTAATACATAAGGTCTGTGGGACATTTTTAATTTAAACCAAAACACAATGCCACACATACCTGATTACTGTAGCTATATAAAAATATTTCTAACTGTATAGATTGACTCTTACTCTTTTATTTTTTCCCAACATTACTTTAGCAATTCTAGTCCCTATTCCTTCTCAAATATAATTTAGAATAGTCTTTTCCCTATCAGCAAAACTCTCGCTAGGATTTTGATAAGAAATGACCTAGCTATGTATAAACTTGGAGACAACTGGCACTTTTACTATTGTGCGTCTTCCAGTCTATAAATGCAGTAGGTCTTTCCATTTGTTTGAGCTTCTTTGATTTTTTATCAGTATTTTGTCGCTCTCAAATATAATCCCTGTACGTATTTTGTTTTATTTGCAATGACTTCATTATTTTGAGCAATTATAACTGGTATTATATATTTAATTTTTTGTATCCATGTGTTCATTGTTATAAATAGAAATGCAATTACATTTAGTATGCTTATCTTAAAACCTGTCATTTTTCTGACCTCATTTATTAGTTCTAGAAAGCATTTTGTAGATTTCTTGGGATTTTCTTCTTGATAATTGTGGCATTTGAAAAGGGACAGTTTTATCTCCTTTCTATTTGTCGATGAATCTTGTACCTTTTTTTCTACTTTGGTTGCACTGGTTAGAACTTCCAGCACTTTATCAAATAAAATATTTTTATGAAAATTTTAATCATGATTTTTGTTGAACTAGGTCAAATGTCTTTTCTGTGTTGATTGACCTGATCAAGAATTTTTCTTTTCTTTTTTCCCTACCATATATCTGGTTTTGGATTCAGGGTATTATTATCTTCAAGCATTAATTAGAAATGTTTCCTCATTTTATATTTTCAGGAAGAGATTGTGTATAATTGATGTTAAATCTGCATGAAACTTGAAGAGAATTCTCTGGTAAAAATGTGTGTGTCTACATTATGATGTGAGACTATAATGCACCAATAAGAGCACATAAAAAAAAGTCTCTAAAGATTTCTTTTTGGAGTTTTTAAAATTTCACATTCAATTTCTTTAACATTTACTGGGCTATTCCAATTATCAATTTCATATGGTTTGAAGTACAGTCTTTTAAAGAAAAATTGGTCCATTTAATCTCAAATATCAAATTCATATGGGTATAGTTGTTCATCGTGGTATCCGTCTATGTTCCTTTTGAATGAAAGGACATGGTAGAGGTCAGGTTACTTCGCTGAGTTACACTCAAATAAGAAAGATGCAAGTACATTTTCAGGAACGATTTAATTTCTCAGAGAACAGTGTGCCCATTTGCTTGAGGAAGCCATGGTTAGGATCACTAAAAATAAGGTAGGAGGAGGAGCAATAGTGGGGATGGTGATGAAGTTTTGACCACTGTGTTCTTAGAATTCTGCAAAGAAAGGGAACAGGAAGTCTGTTCATTCAGTCTGTTCACTGTACTTCTCTGATTTACTCTGCCATGCATGGTCTCTTTGAGTCTGAAGTCCATCTGGCTTAATTTACTTACAGAATGAACCTTGTACCCATGCCTGGTTTCCTTGAGTCTGAGGTTTCTCTGGACCAATTTATTTACAGAATGAACCTTCTACTAGGATAAGTAGAAGAATTGCCCGGTATTGGATGGTCATATAGGTTGAATAACTACTGTATGTACAGGCTCAAGAAATTCTCTTATTTGAGACCATATTATCCACTCTCCCATACGATGACACATTTTACTGCTGATATTTGAAACAATCTGAGTCTGTGACATCAATTATCTTGGTCCTCAATAGCTTTCTTCTTGGTGTTCTATTCCCTCTTGCTGTTCAGTAGCTTTTCCTCTTTCTTTTCTATTTCCATACTTGGCTATTTTCTCCACTTATTTTCAATCTTCTCAACTTCATGGACAGTTCTTTTTTGTTTTATTTTGGTTTTGCTGTTCTCTTCTCTTCTATTTTCTTCTTCTATGGATTTCATAGTTTTTTCAATAAAGAGCACAGATAATGACATGCATATGTTCTAAATTGCTAAAAGAGAATGATTTGTTTTCTGCTCTTCATTCATTCTCTTTCTCTCTGTCTCTCTGTCGCTCTTGCTCTCCCCCCCCCCCCAAAGGCATTCTACCTCCAAGCTACACCCTCAGCCCTTTTTATATTTTATTTTTGAAACAGTCTCACTAGCTTGCGGAGAGTCTTGCTATGTTGTTGAGGTTGTCTCAAATCTGTGATCCTCCTGTCTCAGTCTCACAAGGCATGTCCCACCACACTCTGCTGCTCTTTGATACTCTAAGATTACCAGTGTTGATACTGAGATAGAAAGAATGACCACTCATGTTGTCTCCAGAGAACATGTCTACCACTGATTCATTAGGAAATGCTTTAGTCTAATTTGACTAGTTGCAAAATTCTGTGTTTGAAAATTATTTCGTGTGATTCCTCCTTTAATTGACCTAGACACAAAAAACCCCACAATTTTAATAAAAAACAGGATGATCAATTCCACCTTCCAGATTTTTATGACATAAATCTGATTGTATGAGTGAAATCGTCTTCCTTTTATCCTAGCCACTCTACCACTGAGCCACATGGATTTTTCTTTTGCCCCGAATCTTGCTACCTCTTACCGTCTCCATAGACAATAATGAAGTCTAAGTCACAATCATCTTTTCCTTAAATTCTGTCTAACTGAATGGCTTTTCCTCTGTCCATCCTCTCTCTACTGAGTATTCAGAGCCATCTTCTTAAATCATTGATGTGTTCATGTCAAATCTTGGAGAAATCACTCATAGCTGCTCACTTCTCTTACTAAGAAGACCATAACCCTTTCTGTGTGGTCAGAAATCAGCTAAATTCTCAGCTCTATCTGTGTCTCTGCCTGTGCAGATCTTTGAGTCCCTATTACTTTTCAAGCTCTCCCCAGCCCAACTTTCATTTACTTATTTTTGCCTGTAGTTGCTGAGTCCTCAACAGCTCTATCCTTCACATACTTAGCATTCAGAGTCATTACTTGGTAGAGAAAGGGGCCTGTTCCAGGGGACATCCTGTAACATTTGCAGAAATTGTTCAAACCCCATCTTTATCTTTTGCAAGCTGTGAAACTGCTTCTGAGTCACTTATGCGCTCCTAGGGGGCCATCAGTTGCCTCATCATGGGTGGATTTAATCAAATAATGGATGTAAAATATTCATCACAGTGCCTTGCAAACAGTTTATGTTCAATACATATTAGCTCACCTCTCCTTTTTTCCCCTTCCTGGCAAGCTTTCAGTAAGGACTTGGCGAAGGTATAGAATTTTGGAAGAAATTTAACACACAGTAAGAGACAGCACATTAATACACATAGACTGACAGACCTTTCTTCTCTCAAAGTTTAATTATACACTTTAAAAATAGTTTCAGTAATTCGGGAGGCTGAGACCGGAGGATCTGGGTTCGAGGCCAGCCTCAGCTACCTAGTGAGGCCCTCCACAACTTAGTGAGACCCGGTTTCAAAATAAAGAATAAAAAAATAGGGCTGGGGGTGTAGCTCGGAGGTAGAACGCCCCTGAGTTCAATCCCTAGTACCGCAAAAAAAAAAAAAAAAAAAAAAAAAAAAAAAAATAGTTTCAGTAAATGTAATGATCTCTGAAATACAGAGAGAACTATTTCTGAAATTCTCTCAATTATTTTCTTCACTTTTTATTTTCTCTTTAAAAATTCCTCACTCCTGGGTGTGGTAGCACAACGCCTGTAATCGCAGTACTAGGAACGCTGAGATAGGAGGATCACAGATTTGAAGACAGCATTAGCAATGTAGCAAAACTCAGTAACCTAGCAAGATCTTGTTTCAAAACAAAAAAATAAAAAGTCTAGGGATGTAGCTCAGAGGTAGAAGGGCCCGGGTTCAATTCCCAGTAGCTTCCCGCACCCTCAAAAATTTTTTTTTTCTAACCAAATGTGCACCATTTGCCAAGCAACAAATTCTGGAGATTTTTGAAAGAAAGTTATCCATAAAGTTGAGATACTCCATGGCATTTATAGAGCACTTTTGTTTGCTAAGCCCTACCTGAGCTTTCTGTAAAGGGAAGGAAAAAATTAAAGAAAAAATTCCTCAGATATGTTGAACTGGAAATTAACATGTTTATATTTTGGATAAATCAAGCCTAAATGTGATGCATCAAGGACTGTGCCATATTTTTTTGGAAAGGCTTTTTAATTGCACAGGTTTATCCTGAGCCTGACCCAAGCAGAGCTCAGAAGAACTTCTCTTAACCTTGCTGCCTGGAGCAACTCAGCACAGACCACCATTACATGAGCTTTAAATGTCCATGACTACTGGTCCAAGAAGAATTCTTGTCAAAGTATTTTTTTTTTTTTGCGGTACTGGGGATTGAACTCAGGGACATTCTACTTCCGAGCTATACCCCCAGCCCTATTTTTTGCTTTATTTTGAAATCGGGTCTCACTAAGTTGCGGAGTGCCTCACTATATAGCTGAGGCTGGCCGCGAACCCTGATCCTCCGGTCTCAGCCTCCGGAATGCTGGGATTACAAGCGTGCGCCACCACGCCCGGCTCTGTCAAAGTGTTTTTCATGTCCTTAAATCCCATTAGGCTACATTCCCAACTTCAAATCTTCTCAAGCACTTTTGTCTCTTCCTTTACCTTCCTTTCAAGGGTGCCATGGCACCATCTGTTCATTCAAACACCCTGCTGACCATAGCTGTCAATCAATAGCCTAAAATATGGGCATGCATTACTTACTTTAGATTTAGTTTACTAATTCTAGGGATTGAACTCAGGGGCATTCTACCTCTGAGCTATACCCCAGCCCTATTTTATTTTGAAACAGGGCCTCACTAGGTTGCTGATAGTTTTGCTGAGTTGCCGGGGCTGTCCTTGAACCTATGATCCTCCTGTTTAAGCCTCCCAAGTACTGAGATTACAGGCAAGCAGCACATCACCAGGCCTAGCTTCATTTTTTAAAATTTGTAATAATCTGTACTTGATTCTAAACACAATCATATCAAGGTCACTCACCGAAGTGAACCTGAGGGGGAGGGAAGGGGAGGGGATTGGGGTGGGAATTGGGGAAAGGGTCAAATGAGAACTGTGTGCAAATATCTTGTCAACAACTCGTACTTAACAAAGATGTATGCTATATTGCACGAATTACTACAATAAAAAAATTAAAAAAAAACAAAAACAAAACTCTGACCCCCCCGAGTTTTATTCCAACTCTATTTCTTAATACCTATGACATACAATATGCACATCTTATCTATTCTCAAAGCACTGGTTTGTAGTTCATTGCAAAGTGTAAAAGGACAAGAGTCTATCAATCATATTGAATTGACTTGAGCAGAAACCATGTATAGACTATATTCTTTGTTCATAAATTTTTTTGCTTTTTAATTTTATATTTCAAAAATTATACTATTTTGCCAGGCACAGTGGCACACGCCAGTAATCTCAGTACGAGGGAGACTGAGACAAGAGGATCACAGGTTCACAGCCAGCCTCAGCTACTTAGTGAGGCCCTCCACAACTTAGTAAGACCTTGTTTCTAAATAAAGAATAAAAAATAGGGTTGGGGGTATAGCTCAGAGCTAGAATGCCCTTGAGTTCAATCTGTAGTACCACAATAAATAAATAAATAAATAAATAAATAAATAAATAAATAAATAAATATCATACTATTTTAATAGTACTTAATTATATTACAGTTTCGTTTATCTAAATTAGAATTTAAGATATTTATGACAGGCATGGTGGTGAATGCCTATAATCCCAGTCCTTAGAGGCTGAGACAGGAAAATCACAGGTTTGAAGCCAGCCTCAGTAACTTAGTGAGATTCTTAGCCACTCAGCAAGACACCTGCTTCAAAATAAAAGATAAAACAGGGCTGGGGGTGTAATTCCAAGATAGAATACCTCTAGGTTCAATCACCAGTAACACACACACACACACACACACACACACACACACACACAGGCACACTGAAAAAATATTTAGTATTATCAAATTTTTTTAGAAAGATGGAATTTCTAAAAAAAAATTGCTCTATTAGGATCTTGGTTAATTTTCCATCATTGGCCATTGAGTATGCAGAAAATATAAGCTGATTTTAAAGTAAGTTACATGAGGGCATCTGCAGAAAAAAACAATTGTATTAGATGGATTCCAAATTCAAATTATCCTTTATGACTTTTGGTCATTTAATTATTATTGTTACTTAATGTTTTTCCTTCAATATTAATATTCAAATATTTCAAAGCCACTATTATATGAAAGTGAGGGAGATAGAGAGGAAGTTCACAGAGATTAAAGATACTAGTGTCCTCTGGACCAGTTGGGAGGGTCTCATGGCCCTCCTTCCTTCAGCAGATAAGTGGCTGGAGACGCAGGGAGGGGAATTGGACCTTTCAGGTCATCAAGTCTCTTAAGATCTTTACATTTTTTCTTTTACACTAGTTTTTCCCTCTCTGTAGAGTATCTTCCTATTCATATAACCTTTACTGTGTTCAATAAAAAGCAAAAATTAAAAACAAAAACCAAAAAAGCACTCTCACAGGCAACAGAGATGGTAAGGATCTTGATCATGGCTTTCTGATTTCTTAGTCTCTCTTTTTGAACAGACACGAGGATGCAACTCAGCAGAACAGAGAGACTGGGGAAAACCCCGAGCTGAAGTCACAGCAGTAGAAAGCCGTGGGCTAAAACTAAGCTGGAGTGAAAAAAACAGGGAGGGACAGAAAATATCACACACGTTGCGAAAATCACCCCCAAGTTAACGGGTGCTATATTCAACTAAACGACATAATTATATTCCATGATATTTTACAGGGAAACAGGTTCAGACAGGAACACACATTATTAAGGTGCTGGTCTGCAGTTAATAGCTACCTCCTCCTCCTCCCAGAGAACAAGAATCCTGCCTGAATCCCCAGAGCATCCAGTTGGCTTCAGCTCCTCACTTAAAAACAGCAAAAGTGATTTCTTAACTCAGGTCTTAATAAAGACACAACAATAAAAATTTTGTTGAACATGGCAACTCACATGATTTGTCAAATACTTGTAAATGGCAAAGATTGTTCCAGGCACTTTGGGTGTATAATCTTGATTTTCACCAGTGTTTTAGAACCCTAGAGGTAGGTGTGATTACCTGTCTTATAGTTAAAGAAGTTGAGTCCTGAAAAAGTTAATCCCTTTGTCTTACTGATGCTAAAGACAACTTTCCAAAGTTATATGATTGTAAGCACTCCATATTTGCACACACACTGTATGTATTCGTAGGAGATGACTTGGTCTATGTATTCGTAGGAGATGACTTGTGATTCATTTGAAGGTCCATATCACTAGGGAATATAAAAAAAATGCAGTTTAACTTTAGTTTCACTGAAATTTATTGCATATCTGCTCTGCCACAGGTTCTGAACTTTGCACAGGAAAGTACCTAGATGAATTACAACAGACCTTGACCTCTGGGTATCTATAAAGATGGATAGGAAAATGTGCAATTTCATTCTAATGCACAAAATTCAATGAGATGTTTGGGTTTTACCCAGTCCTGTCTTCAACCTTCATCTTGATTCCTGGGATGTGAGCCCTGGTCATTTCTATGTGGCAGGGTTCCATATATGCAAATTGTTAATGAACTGAGTACATCTCACTCTGTGAGTCTCTATGAGAAGTACTAGGTGCCTGTGGCTTAGTGTTTGCAGATGGGACTGCTCCCTGTGTCCAGGGCACCCAGAAGAGGCTGATCATGTTCTTCCATCCCTGAGATATGTTTTTATGATTCTGTGTGTAATTTATTCAACTGATTCCAGTCTTTAAAGTTGTCTTCGTCCTCAGTTATTCTATCCTAGTTGCTCTGATTTATTTTTGGGAATTTCACAAATCCATAAAAATGCTGGTGGTGGGGACTTTCTTTGTCTCTGTCCATGATCTGAAACTGTTGCTTGGAGGCAGCTCCTCCTCTTCATCCAGGTAGTGGAAAGTATTTCGAAAACTTCCTTTGCTTTTTGCCAAGAGAGGACAACTTTTACCTGATATAGCTTTCCTCAATTCTCTTAGAAGCCTCAAGTCTGCTATCAGATGTCTCCCAGGGCAGTAATTCAAGTTAAGAATTATCTTCTGTAGCCTTCCTAAGATCTTGCTAAGTTACTATTTCAGGCCCATTTATCTATGAAATTTAGGAGCAGGACTGCATAGTTAAACACTCTGCTTCTTGTTTCTTTTCTCTTTGCAAAACACGAGCCATTTGATTAATTTTTTTAAAAAAGGCAAGTGTGCTTTGTATTTGCTCAGTAAATCAAATCTGGGAGAAGAGATTATTTCTTGCAGTTTTCTTTTGAAAGAAAGGGTTTTAACCTGCCATGGTGGCACACGCTTGTAATCCCAGCATTTGGAAGGCTGAGACCAGAGGATCCAGGTTCATGGCCAGCCTCAGCTACCTAGTGAGGCCCTCCGCAACTTAGTGAGACCCTGTTTCAAAATAAAGAATATAAAATAGGACTAGGGGTAGAGCTCAGAGGTCAAATGCCTCTGGGTTCAATCCCCAGTACTGGAGAAAGAAAGAAAGAAAGAAAGAAAGAAAGAAAGAAAGAAAGAAAGAAAGAAAGAAAGAAAGAAAGAAAGAAAGAGAGAAAGAGAGAAAGAGAGAAAGAGAGAAAGAGAGAAAGAGAGAAAGAGAGAAAGAGAGAAAGAGAGAAAGAGAGAGAGAGAGAGAGAGAGAGAGAGAGAGAGAGAGAGAGAGAGAGAGAAAGAAAGAAAGAAAGAAAGAAAGAAAGAAAGAAAGAAAGAAAGAAAGAAAGAAAGGATTTTCCTTGACATGTTCTTTGGAGTATACATATATGTAACTTGTAACTTATCTCTCATTTGAAATCGAGTTCTGACTTGATGATAATTTGACCTTGGCGAGGTCATTTCAACACTCTGGGCCTGAGCATACCATTTTTACAATGAGGGTCATATGAAGGGCTCTCTGGAGTTTCAGCTCAGCTATATATAATGTTTGGTGATTTGACTGTTTGAAATTAAGAGTCATTTCTTAAAAGTTTTTCTGAAAGTTCCAACCTACCCTGTACCAGTCTTCAATAAGCATAGACCAGATACAAATAAATACAAATGTGTAGTCTTACAAAATCTCAGAGTTCAAAGGGACTGCCAAGGTCAAAGAGCCCAACCCCCTGTGGTGATACCTGGATACCTTCTACAACATCTCCACCATGTGGCCAACCTGTTGGCAGGTAAGCGCCTCTGTCAGCCTTCACTTCTCCCAATTCGACCATGGTTTTCTGTGGCTGTTATGAAGTTTTCTTCTTTAATTGTTCCAAAGACTGCTGCCTTGCATTTTCTACTAGTGTGCCTAAAGTCCACTACCCATGGCTTAAGAAGCATAACTCTCTCTCTTTTTTTTTTTTAACATCATAATCCTTTAGATACTTGAAAACGATGAAGCACATATTCATATCTCTAGGATGAACAGCTCCTTTCTTGGAAGCATTTCTGCTGCAGTGTGGCTCTCTGAATTCTGATTACTTTCTTCTTAAGTTGACCCGCAAAGTCAATGTCTGTCTAACTGGATTGCAGGACTGGTCCAGTGTTCTATGTAATCTTTTGGTGAAGGAATTTACAAACTGACTTTCAGAGAGAACAAAAGATAATCTGACAAGGAAGCTCCACTGTAATATGAACAAAAATGGTGAGACCTTTGCAAAGAAGGAAGCAGAAGCCAGGTGTGGTGGTACATACCTGTAACTCCAGTACTAGGGAGGCTGAGACAGGAGGATTGCACGTTTACAGTTAGCCTCAGCAACTTAGTAAGACCCTGTTTCAAAAAACAAAAACAAAAACAAATAGGGTTGCGGATATAGCACAGAGGTAAGACAAAAGAAAAAATATTGAAGCAGAATATTAATATCCATTGTTTTATTCATTCATTCATTCATTTGGTCATGCATTCATTCATTTATTTGGTATTAGAAATTGAAACCAGGGCATTCTACCTCTGAGATACATCCCCAGTCTTCTTTATTTTTTTATTTTGAAAGAGGCTCTTGCTAAGTTGCTGAGGCTGTCCTCAAACCTGCAATCCTCCTATCTCAGCCTCCCAAGTACTGGGATTATAGGTGTGTGCCACTAGGCCAGGCTCACACATATCTTTTTGTTTGGCAAGTCTCAAGTATTTTTTTTTTAGTGAATTATACTCAGGATAGCTATTATTTGGAGCATCTATCCCATAATATCACTCACAGCAAAGTGTCCATTCTCCAGGCATCTCCATGACTAGGTCTGGTCTAGGATAGG
Source organism: Graphiurus murinus (assembly GCA_004027655.1). NCBI lineage: Eukaryota > Metazoa > Chordata > Mammalia > Rodentia > Gliridae > Graphiurus > Graphiurus murinus. The sequence goes on along the minus strand of PVLC010019085.1, from coordinate 14,166 downwards.
TCTCTGCTGTTAAAAACACTAGGCTTGCAGGGGGACGAGGAGTTTTACTCCATTCTTCAATGGTGTGGTCAGACTTTATCACAACAGCTCCCAAAGCACTCCAGGAAGGAAAGTGGAGTGTAAGCCCTGCCATGCCATCTTCAGAGCAAGGCTGGGTGACCCTCAGAGGTCAGAGTAAGAGGAGGCTGGGCTGGGAAAACCTTTGTGGACCATGAGCTGCTGCCTTCACGAACAGGACATCACAGGGAGTTCCTAGCTCGGTCTTCTGAGGATCTCTGTGGGTCCCAGAATGTGCTGCGTCTGCGTTCTGGTCCAGGCTTAAATCCTCAGATGCAGCCAGGCCTTGACACAGGTTATAAATGTGATAGCCAGGCCAGGTGCCAGATAAGGAGCCAAGGTGCTTGGATTGGTGCTTTAGCCCTGTTCAGTTACATTCCCTTTCGGATTCCTTAGGACATCCATAAAAACAAACAAAGAGAGACTCTCTAGGGATGTCATCAGTGACCCTTTCCAAGGCAATCTTCTCCATCTCTCTGTCACCCACACTGAACCAGTGTCCTCCAGCATCTCTGCCAAAAAGATCCACGTGACTGTGATCACATCGGGAATCACACGGGGTGGGCCTAGAGGGAGCCAGGTCTGCATTCAGGGCCACTTTGAAGCCATGTGGCATTATCCAGCATCTCTGTGTTTGGTTTCCTTGAAGAGTGGCTGAGGTTTACACACAATACACATCATATAATGTAAGTTATATAATATGTGCCATATCTTATCGCCTTATAGTAAGCAGTCAATAAACAAATGGACGTAAGTTCTGACCACACTTGCTTCCATTACTATTACCTCTACTATCCTAGAAGGGGCAGATAATGTGATCAAGACTTTGGGTGTGGAACATTCTGTTATCTACCACTGGGTCAGACAATGCTTGGCTCACCAATATCTGGACCATCAAGACTTTCAAGGGCATAAGCTGTAGAGTGTTGGCATTGCACCTGGAAGCATGATGGTTTTCCCCACGCCCTTAACACACACACACACACACACACACACACACACACACACACACACACACACTGGAACCACCACCATTTTATCTTTCCCAGTGAGCCCAGGACTTGAAATTCCTTCTTTAGCTAGACATGGACCTCTGTAAGGTTTCCTTTAAAATGACATACAGACTTGAGATTCTTAGCATCTGCCCTTGCATTAATGTAAATTGGACCAACGCCCAGAATGAACAGGCTTGCTAAAATATGGAGGTGGGGAGGAGACAGGGGATGACCCCGACAAGGCGTAAATGACAAGGAGAGGGATGTGGTCACTGATGTCAGGGGCAGTTTTCACCAAGCAGGGCATAAGAGAGGAGTGCAGGTGATCCTTCCTGTGGAAACAGGGTAGTTCTCTGTGGTGAGTCACCTGTCTGGGGTTTCCCCAAGTCAGAATACCCAATGGAAGTGGAACCTACCAGCTCTAAAAAACAGAGACTGTCAGGAGTATAGCCCAGGAGCCCTGGCCCCTGCCTACAGGTCTTCCTGCTGCCACTTGGTCCCTTGCTGTGGCATCCCAGACACTGGACATCCTCTGTTGGGGCCTGTCTCCTCATCTGCCACTGAGTGAGTGTGTGTGTGTGTGTGTGTGTGTGTGTGTGTGTGTGTATGTGTGTGTGTGTGTGTGTGTGTGTGTGTGTGGTGTGGGAGGTGGTGGTGGTGTGTGTGTGTGTGTGTGTGTACGTGTGTGTGTGTGTGTGTGTGTGTGTGTGTGTGTTTTGAAGTGGAGTTATTTACATAGATGATTCTGTTCTAATGTGATTCTGTACTGACAGAAAGAGGAACAGAAAGTGAGAATGAAAAGGGCGCATAAGGTAGAACAACCGGACCAGAAGTCAGGGAACCTGACCAGGCTCCTTCTTTCTGGGTGCTGGGCACTGTGTTTGGGCCAAAGAACAGGCAGCTGAACCAAACCACTCCCCTCCCGGTCCAGTGGCACATGTGGTTTAGACAGAGAGGCCACACAGCCCTACAGCACTGTGAAAATACATGGTAAATTCCAAGGCAGAGAGAAGCCCAAATCCTGAGCATTGCATGTTTGACCAATGACGAATGGGAACTGAGGGACTGATCGATGACTCGGCTGACCACTCCCCTGCTTCACTTCTTTCAGGCCCTCCCCTGGTCCTAGGTGTCCCCATGTTGGGGTCAGGGATAGCACAAACTTCTTCCTATGCTTCTTCCATGTAAAATTACATCCGCTCTTGAGAAGAAAAGTTTGTAGTAAGGTGTACTAGTCACCTTTTCATTACTGTGTCAAAGTACCTGAGGAAATAAACTTAAAGGGAAAAAAAATATTGATTTTGGCTCATGTTTTCAGAGATTTCAGTTCATGACTGATCAGCAGGCTTCATTGCTTTGGGCCCAAGGGGAGGCAGAGTATCCTGGAGGAAGGGGGTAGCTGAGCAACACAGCTCACTGCACAGCAGCTGGAAAGCAGAGAAAGAGAGAGAGGTGGAGGAAGGGACCAGGGGCAAAATATAACCTCAAGGTCCACTCCTTTCAACTAGGTCTCACCTCTTACATTTTTAACACCTCCCAGTGATAGTTAATTCAGTAGTTAATTCAGTATGGGTCCCTCAATAGATTACTCCATTGGCGAAGTTAGAGCTCTCATGACCCAACCACTTACAAAGAGCCCCACTTCTGAACATTGCTGGCTTGGGGACCAAGTCCCTCAACACACAAACCTGACGATAATGATGAAGAAGATGATGATGATAGCAAGTAGAATCATGATGAGGATACGGATGTTACTAGCTAACATTCATGAAGATTCTACTGTGTGCTGAGAACTGCATGCATTTCTGTGAGAAAGTTCTACAGTTTTATAGGCAAGAAAGTTGAGATATGGGCTTGGGTAAAGTCACACAATTTTACAAAAGGAGGAACCCTGTCCAAACCCTGATGTGTCTGACGGCAGATCTGAGCTCTTAACTGCTGCACTGCCTAGGTGGTGTTCATGGTCTTACATCTTGTGTGTTGTGTACTGGTCTTCAAGAGATGCAGGAGATGGGTAGCTGGAAGGGCTGAGCTCTATTCCAACCAAGAAAATCCCTCCTGGAGAAGCCAGGGGTGGCAGGTATGAAGAAGAAAGAAAAAAAAAATCAAATCTCTAGAGTCAGTAAGGTGAAAGTATTGTATCTTTGAGAGTAGAGTTGTGAAGAAGTGTCCCAGGCAAGGAAAATTAATCTGGCTGCTCTAGGGCAGAGCAAAAGATAGCTATTAATTAAAAGAAAATGATCTGGATGACTTATCTCCATCCACTGGCCTACCCATCTCTCTAGGAAGGCAAAGAGGAAGACACTTTGGAATGATTTCCTGTAGTGATTGCAATATACTGCTTGAGGACTCCATCATGTCTTCATTGTTCGTAACTTTACTTCCTCTTACAAGATATTTTCTAGACCAGTTTACCCTCTGTAGAATTCAGATGATTAAAAAAAAATTGTTAGTCATTTTTGATAGCAGCAAATACTGAAAATTGCAAAGCAGCTTTCCTTCTTGCTAGCTTCCCAGGAGCAGGTGAATTTGCACTGTGGAAGAAAGAGACTCCCCTTTGCCCTGCTCAGGCAAAAAGGGAGGCAGCTTTGCAACTTCCTACTCTCTGCTTGGTTCTGTTCCACATCTTCTCTCTGGAAATTGCTTGGGAAATATCCTGATGACTTCCATTTCTTGACATCTCTTCTGAAGATTTGCTTAATGAGATTCCCGCCAAAAAAAAAAAAAAAAAAAAATGAGGTTGAACTAGAACCTGAAGATGATTAAAACAGAGAGTTTGGGGCTCTCTGGAGACTTTGGGGTTTTTCTTAGCTGAAGAGCTATAAATATCTGCTGCTTTTAAGCGCCTATCTACAGCAAAAAACAGCTTCCTGCTTTCTCTGAAAAAGGTGCTTGCAGCGGAGGAGGCCAGTCACCCAAAATACTTGCACCCAGATTCGCAAAGATTCCTTGTAGATGGCCACTGGCATGACTCACGTTATAGGGGGGTGGCATCCTTTTCCCTTCTACTAACTTCCAGGTTGAGCCCTCACTCCCCTTTCCCACTCCCACAGTCTTCCACATCCTTTCTCTGAATTACTATTTTAATAAGGTAGTTATAGAGTGGCACCTCCTAACATAAAACCAGAATAGTGTCTTATTTTCCCCATAGCTCTTACTGTAGTCTACTGTTGAGTGCCAAAGCTTTCAGTGGTCTTGTATAAACAGGTGCAGAATGAAGCACACTGGGCTTGAGGAGACAGGAAAGAACATTCATATTCCAACATCATACTGAGGCTTCGTACATGGCATCTGTACATAGGTCCTGGGAAGATTTAAAAAGATATATAAAAGTGTCAGCAGTAATTCACTCGATTGTGAGAACTCATGATTACTCGCACATCATCAAAATTTATTCTCCGTCTTATACAGTGAGTGCTGAGTAAATATTTATTCCTGCAAACACCAAAGACATGTTTTTGTGCATTTTTTTCAGAATGTGTACTTTTCATGGATGACAAATAAGTTCTTAAGACAGCTGACCTTTTTAACTAGAATGCCTTTTTAAAAGAAAAAAAATAGCTATTGGTGATGTTAACTTTGATCGCTGGGTAAAGGTGCAGTTGCCAGATTTCTCCATTACAAAGTCACCATTCTTCTACTTGCAATTATTAAATCATGTGGAGAGAAAACATCACCAAAAAAAGGGATGAAGTGACACCATGTGACTCTTAATGAGATGCACTGACATCACTTTAGTGGCATTCCTGCCCCAAATGCACAAACTGAATATAATAAGTATGAAATATTAGGCAAAATCCAAACTGAGCAGATACCTACAATATTAGCGGCTGTTATTCTTCAAAAGGGTCAATGTTATGAAAACAGAAAGACATCCCCAAGTAAGAAGACAAAGAAATAACATCACAATGCAATGCATCATTCTGGGTTGGATCCTGGACCAGAAAAAAATTGCTTATGATCCATTGGTTAATTCAAAATGCTGTGCCAATTTAAATTTGCTGATTTTCATAATGGTGGTAATGAATGAAAGTGAGCTCTTCCATGGTTATGGAGGCCAGTGTTCTTGCTCTTAGGAAATACCTACAAAGTATTAAAAGGAGAAGGTGTCTGCAGCTTAATATCACTGATAGGAGGAAAAGGAAATAAAGATAAAGGTTAATTATATGCAAATATGTGAGAGAAAGGGGGAAAATAATTGTGGTAAAATTTTAATAAATAGTGAACCTGTATGAAGGTTATATGAGAGTTTGTGTGTATGTGTCTGTGTGTAATTCTTCCAAACTTTCTGTAAGTTTGCAAAGTGCAGAAAAGGGAACAAGCAAATTGGAAACCAATACTTGAGGAGAAAGACCTAAACTGCAAAATCAGATTACTCCATTTCTTAAGTGTTCAAAGTAATCCACCATGGTTCCCATGAATTTCCTTGGCTGATTTAGTGAGTTTATTGCTGTGCTATCCCCACATGGACTATGCAGTTAGGGCTTTTCTATCACACATGGTGACTGAGGTGGAGCAGGAATCCAGAGAAGATGGAAGCACTATTAGAGCTCACTCCCATAAAGTTTTGACCGATGTTTCCCAACCAGACTCATCAAGCATCAGGTATCTAATCAAGATTATTTGAACAATTATTATGGTTCAGTGTCACACTAGGCTCTGGAACACAGACTAGAAAAATGTCATGTCTCTTTGCCTGTCAGTTTATGGTTCAGATCCAGAGACAATCACGCCATAAGTAGCAATAGTCCCAAGGGGCTAGTACTGTAGCAGAGATCGGCAGTAAGATACTGTTAAGGAAGGAAGAAAAAGTCATCAAAGGAGATTGCATTACTGTATGCAAAATACTGTGGCAGATGGAAAAGGGCCTTTTAGACTGAGAAAAGCACGGTGATCTAAACAATCATAGTATTTTTGCCTAATGTAAATCACTTGATGTTGATGGAATATAGAATGTGCTGTGGAATGAAAGAAGAAAATGCTCTAAAAAAAGCTTTTATCCAAGAGTTTCATTTTCCCTCCATGCCAGAAAGTGTTGACTGATTTCAATATTTTCTTCATAATTTAGTACCAGATAGCCAAGTCTCCCATGTTTTCCAGTTGGTGTTCACCAGACACCATTTTTCTTCAATACTGAAATGATGAGGTTCAAGCTGCCATTTATATACACTGACAGCCCCACTATAATAACCCTCCTATTAACTATGTTTGGATTTCTGTTGAAGAAGGGCACAAGTATCCCCAACTCTTCTCTTGTTCCAAGTTTCTCGTCTGGATTCTTGCTCTCAAAAGTTATGGCTCTTCTCCTCCTAACGAGGGTTTTCCCAGAGAGAAACCTAGCCATCTTTCTTTATTTTGATTGAAGCTTTAGAAAGAGAAGATGGAGTTTTTTGTTTGTTTTTGTTTGGGAGGCGCTATGCAGAAAACCACTAGAAATGATCAATGAGGTCTCATTTTCCCAGAGTTCCACAGACTTGCACTTGAAAGGGACTGTCTCATTGACTGCAGTCCTCCTCATGGACTTCTTGGTTGTCAATTGATCTACTATGAATTACATAACGATGGGAAATTATAATGCACCAATAAAAGTATTCCTAAAAATTGCTCAGATCCTCTCTTCATATGTTCCTCCTATTCTTCTCATATTTTGAATCACTGTCTGCCTCTATTTTGGGTCTTACCTGAGAAAAAAGCTAAAAATCCTCTTCATATTTCTCTACTTTAATGTACAGAGCAATATATTTTTCACCCAAACTCTCACTTCTGCCAACTCTTAAAAACATGAGAAGTTATTATAGTTTCCTCCTAAACAAAGGGCTATTTATTCAAGGTTCTTCACTTTTGATAGCCAAAGAATTGATGAAAGATTTAAAAAACTGCAATCTTCCATTTTGAATGTCTTAGTATCTAGGCATAACTTCATCTGTAGTTGTAAGGAAGGAAGCAAAAGAAAGATGTATTCTCCCACCAGTGAGCATTACTTTTCCCTATGGAGGGCAAAAGTGGTTGTAATTATTTATTTTAAAAAGTAATTATTATTTTTTAAATTTTCACTGCATTTTCTTCCTGGTAAGAAGAGATTTTGTGAGGGAAAGCACAGGGCATTGGAATCAGAAATATCTTTAACTGCTCTAATAAGTTGTTTGACTTCATGTAGAATGTTCATCCAAACAGGGCCAGTTTTATCACCCGTAAAGTAGGAGCAGTGATATCCACCTTATATGTTGTTGCAAGTATGGGAGACAATAAATATTTAAGTATTTTGTTATTGCAGAATTTGTATTTGATAAATTGTACTTACGATTAAGTCCAATTAGTTTTAAGGGACATGATAAATATAACTCACACTAAGTGCTAATGATATATCAGACACTGTGTCAGCTGGGTTGTACATATCATTTAATTTTTCTGAGTAATAATTTATAATAGTATATCATGGTCTTATTTTATAACTGAAGAACCTGAGGCATAGAGCAGCTAGGATGATTGGAAATAAAAACCCCCAAAAAGAAGTGGTCTGATCAGTTTAACAGAACTCTAATTGCTCAGAATAGCAGGTCTCTTCCCGGGTAAATGACTCCAATGACCCAGTTCCTGAAACTAGAATATTGGGGCTCCTCCCAGAGTGCTCTGTTTCCTCCATGCCACAGAATCAATGTATCAGCAATGCCACCTCCCACATACTCCTGAATTCAGCCACCATGGGCTGAATTCAACCTCCATGGGCTTTCCTCCATGGTCACAGTCACCCCTGTCCTCACTTGGATTTCCACAGCAAACTCCCAACAAGGTTCCCCTGCTTCCTCTTTCATTCCGTACAACCTAGTTTTTCAAGTAGGGCTTGAAGCAATTTTAAAATATATAAATATGACCTTGGTACACTTATATCCAGTAAGTGCCATCACTGGCTTCTCAGAACACGTACAATAAAGCATGTGTGCCGATTTCATTCTACATGTAGACTATAAGGCCAAAGGCGCTAACCAGGAAGTACAAGATGCTGTATTCTATCTCCTTCTTGATGCACCTTGTGCCTTTCCCTCTGCAACTTTGTCTCCACCGTGCAGAAGTTTTATTCCTTCTTTTAACTTTGCCATCACTCTCCCACCCCTTGGCATTTGGGTTAGGTGTTACTTTTTCTGGCTGGGATGAACTTTCCCCAGGTTTGTTCATGATCGTGGTTTAGGTTCTAACTCAGATGTTACCAAGCCATCACCACCCTGTCCCTCTGCCACTTTCTATTATGTGTAATGAGCTGATTCATCTCTTTGATTATTTTAATAATGTAATGCAGAATCTAGCATGCAGATGTTTTGAAAGCAAAGAACACTGCCTTGTCCACTGTTGTAATCTCTCCATATTCAGAACTGTGCCCAGCACCCATAGAAGCACAATAGGTTTTTGTTGAATGATTTTGACTCAAAAGCACTCCTCTGGTCTATATGAAAATTGAGCATACAATGTTATGATAGAAACGAATCTAAAATATTCTTAATATTTAAACTTATATATGGACTTTATGAAGGCAGGGCCACTGGAAAAATATGCAAAAGATACTTCATATATTCAAATTTATTATCTGTAGCCACTGCACTGAATGTCCAAAGCAAAACAGAAATCTCTAAGCTTGGAGATATATATTCCAAAGGTTGTCATTTCCCCGTTGAATTTGAAAGGCCTTCTGAGAGTCTACAGGCAAGTAACTTAGCACTGCTCAAATTGCTCCAATGCAAGCCAAATGCAAACCATTCTCTGCCTGGACAGAAGAGCAAGCCACACTATTCCTCAGAGAACCATCACACTTTTACTATCAATAAGAATACACTGGATACTGCAGAGCAGGCTCAGTATAGTGTGGTCCAGAGGGCAATTCACCCCATCACCTAAAAACTTGTGTGAAGCCAAGTCCACTTGAACAAATGCATGAATGATACTTCACATAGACAAGTGTATTATCTTTAGCTACTATGCTGAATGTCTGAAGTAATATGTGAAGCAAACATAGAGCAGCTCATGATGTGAAAATTTTGATGAAGTTCAAATGATTGTTTTCATTAAGCTTACCAGAACACAGCCACATCTATTTGTTTACACTTCACCTACTGCTGCTTTCTCTACAATGGCAGAGGTGAACAGTTGCAATAGAAACCATACAACCTAAAGGACTAATATAGTTATGATTTGGCCTGTTACAGAAAAGAAAAAAAAGGAAATCGCAGAGCACTGCCATGGAGAATGCAGAACTGAGGAGTGTTCCTATCTTTGCATTTAGGTTTGGAGCTCTGTTGCAATTTTAATGATAGTATATAATCTGACAAAGTCTCATCCTTATAATTTTGTTATCACTAATGATTCTCAAATCTTTCTGCAGGTCTTTTTAACTCTAAAGAGAGTTTATACAAGCATGTAAGTGTGTATTTAAAAATCAGAAAGTATACTTTTTGAAGTGTACGTGTGTGAGTGTGTATGTGTTTGTATCTCACTCAGAACCCTGTATGTGCAGATTTATTCTAATGAAATTAAATGCCAAATGCTACAATTTTACATGTGCATAGGTAGTCATATCCTTTAATTATTGAGCACAGACAAAATTACTCAATAGAGAATGAGAGATAAAACTATTAAAGCCATTTTGTTTTTTAATAGATAACCAGATGACAATATATTGATTGTGATACCTGATGTTCCTTTTCATAAATAATTTCTTAAGTAAATAAGCTTGTGCAAGGCCTGTTTTTCCTCTTGAGTATGACCTCAGACATGACTCTTATTTTTATTTTATTGTGATACTAGCTTTTATGCCCTAAGAGAGGTAAAAGCAATTTTATTTTCATGCCAAGTTTATCAGGTTTATTGGAATCATGGACTTAGACTTACATGTCCTCATGGGCTTACACTTATGTATCCTGTTTATTAGGATGATAGCTTTGTCAAATTTCACAGAATTACTCCAAACATAGGGTGAGTTTCTTATTTCAGTAAGCTCAAAGTAGAAAGCCAGTGTAGCTCTGTGAAATGACTCAGAAGCCAAATCACTCTGTAAAAGATCTGCTACCTTAATGTGTGTGGGGATGAGGGCTAATGATCTGTCTATTCCATCACAGGAACCCTGAGATCTCCTGAGTGAGGAAGGAAGAAGGATCACCAGACAGGAAGCTGGACACTTCCCTCAGTCCTGGGTGGCTACTCACCGGCACTGGAACCTTGTCAATGATACTTAACTTCTTGATCTTAAATTTCCCTTCTTTGAAAATTAAAGGGTTAGTTTCAACCCAGTTCTCATGTGTTTTAAGGCAGTGGACTCTGATGAATTGAAATCCCTAGAGCACACCAAAAAAAAAAAAAAAAAAAAAAGCTAACAGAAGTGGAGCTGAGCTGACCTGGCTGTTCCACTTCTAAAGAGAGGGAACACTAAACCCTCATGTGACCCCAGACTCTACAACCCCTGTTGAGAGCTGAGAGCTCTACTCAACGGCAGGATGCCTGCAGGGCCCTTTACCAAGTTGCCTTTACCTGCCCCCAAAGAACCTGTGCTTCTGTGGATAGGTTTCTATACTCATTGCCTACATGTGCATTACTGCACTGATTTACTGTAAAACAATATTTTCTGAAATTATCAAGGGTTTCTGTTGCAGTAATGTCTTCATTATTTATATACTAGGCACATCCTGCAGACAGAGACCGAGGCTCAATTATCTTGACCCCACGCACTGGCGATGGGAGATGCACTGAGTCCTAGAGGGATTTGGTGTGTTCCAGTTGTGTGCTTCATGCTGTACTTTTACGCCTGTCTCCTCTATTATACTTGAGTTATTAATGCACAAATGAGTGATTTTAAATTTATTATACGGCTTACCAAACAGGCACACAACAGGTTAGGGGTTATCTAAAAATTCTGGGAGTCACACCTATCCATTGGATAATCAGGGATTAAAATCATCCTTCAGTGTCACAAACTGTGAGCTCCCTGAACTAGAAGTCCCATTCCCACACTAACTCCATTTGTCAGCATGTCTGTCTATCTACAAATCTTAGTCCCAGAGAAAAGAACTGCACAATTTCTAAATTTTCTGCCAATGCTGATATTCTAGGAGGCTGTGATTAAGTTGACTCAAAAAATGACTCCTTACTATTTTCCTAAAATTTATTCAACAATTACTTTAAATCTCCCCTTTCTACATTCTATCATCCATAAACTCCAAGAATTCTCCCTAGCACAGTTCCTCCAAGATCTTGGGTAACTGATCTCAAGTTGACCTCAGACATTGATCCCTTCTTCTACACCAATCAAACACGGCCCCTACCTTGGTATGTGCACTTGGATTTCCAGATCTGGGAGGCTCAGTTATAGAGTGTCACATGAAAATGATGACATCTGATCACCACTGTGACCTTAAGTGATTAGTTGAGTCCTCCCTTGTGTCTGACATCAATGTGGGAGAGTTGTAGAACTTTAGAAACTTCTAGGATTGTATTAAAGCAAATGCGCTAGACAGATGCTAACAGTCATGGTTGTTTGGGGACCTACAGCTAATGCCTGCTGTTTTTAATGCAACAGCATCACTAATCTCACACCAAAATCCCAAATGGGCAAGGAAATGGAAGGTTCCTCATTTTTATAAGGCATATAATGTTATTTCTGAGCCCCAAATCTTTTGGGTAAAAAGAAAAACTTGCCAGCTCATGACACATCAGTTTTTTGCAATATAACTGGGATCCTTAAACAGTTTAAAAGACAATTTGGGGGGTAACTGCCAACATTCCCTATTTCCTTCCACTCACCTTTCTTCTCTCCAGGGTAACACCCAGGCGTACCAGAGAGCTTTCTCTACCTTTCTGAGGGATCCCTGTGCAGGACTTCACTTTCCTCTCCAGTTCTTGTTGGCCTTGATAGAGATGGTACCTCTTTCCCATGAGTCATGATTTGCTTGGATTGCATTCATTACAAAATAACTGTTCTGGTATGCTTCATTTTTCTTGGTCAGCATCCTAGCTCAATTTAATTCCCAGCTCTGCAATCCTAATCAAGCTATTTGTCCTACACTCAGTTTTTTTTTTTTTCTTCTTCTTCTCGAAGATGGAGGGGTTCAATGAGATAAGACATGTTCAGTGTTTGGCAAGGATTAAGCACTAAATAAATCTTAACTACTACTATCACTGAAATTGCATACCAGGCAGAGTCAATAACAAGTTTAAAGGTACAGAACTTGCTGGCTACTATTGTTAATTTTAATTGAGAGTCTAGATCTTCCAGTCTCAAGGTTGGTGTCAAACACACTAGGCTGCATGACTTCATGTAGATTTTGGGTATCCCCAAAGATTAAGCACATGAAAATATCACCTACCCAACACACTTCTCAAACTTTTCTAACTTCAGGCTTCAAAACTAATAACCAGACAGCTATTGATAAGTGATCAAGCCAATAGACTTTTGAGAAACTCAAGAGAGAAGGTACTTTCATCTTTACTCTGTCTGGCTTTCAATCATTTCTTTGCAGATATTGAGAGCTGACACTAATTTCATAGCACTCAAGTGTGAGAAAGATCATTCCAATACTGACTGTTAAAAGAAACCCTTCTGGCTGTTGGGCCATTGTACTTTCTAAATCAATCATTCCTCATATGTATACATCTACATTGCTAGTTTCATTGGCCAATAAGTGTAGAGCCCTTTGCCAGGAGCTCTGCAGCCCTTCTGCTCACTTAGTCATTCTGCACACAAGGATATCACATACTTTATTCTGAAAGACCTCGGTGTTTACTCTGATTAGACCTCCAGTCAAACAGTCCTTCCATTTCCTGTGGGGATTTCATGAACCTAGCAGTACACCACCAATAGTAACTTTAATCTTTCAGCCACCATTTAGTAGCACTTACAATGCAGATGGGCTTTGTGTCATGAGTTGAGAATACATGCCATGCACCAGGAAATGCAACTACTGATGCTTGCATTGACTCTGGGGGACAGAGAGAATTATGATAGTATGGTGTTTCAGAGTCCTAAGAGCTCTTGGAGATTATTCGATTCAAATGATGGTGGCACATGGTATCCTGTGTTCTGTCTAGATTATTCCCCTCCAGCTGTTGTCCTACTTTCCATCTTTTCTGGCAACATTTAAAGAGGTTTCTTATATGCGTCTCCATTTTCTCACCTCCCACTCCATCCTGATTTTCAGTCATCATTTGTGAGCAGTGATTGTCCCATAGATTATAGTGATACTCAAACCACAATTTCCATGCAGTCTTCAGACTTACTACCTTAACTTGACCTTTCAACACTCTTGGTGACTGTCGAGACAATTCTCCTTTGATTTTCCTGATGCAATATCCTTCTGCTTCCACCTCTGCCAGTTGTTCTTGCTCCAAATTTATACACAGGGTTTCTCATGAATCTCTTGTCATCTCTGGCTAGGGCTTCTCCCTTGGTCATATTTCCTGTGGCCAAGTATTCATCATCACCCCCAAGGCTATGACTTCCAGACTGGTATTTCCAACTTAAATCTTTTTTCCAGGCTCTAGACTCTCACCTTCTTATCCAGTCGCTGATGTGACATTTCTCTCTGGATGCTTCACAGGTAAATACTGCCTAGTATGTCCCAGACTGACTTCATATCTTTCTCCAAAGATGTGCTACATTTCCAGTGATTTTTCTCAGTAGGTGGCATGTGCAGTCACCATTTGTTCATGGCTATTTCACAGTTACTTTGGATATCTCTCTCATCTTTGGATGCATACCCAGTTGATGTGCAAATCTCGGCAGGCCATTCTCTAAGTATTTTCCTAATGCAGTAACATATTTACACCTTTCCTATCACAACTCTAACCCAAGCTATTAAGGAAACTGCAGAATCATATAAGCATCTGTTTTTTCCCTTTTCCTCCTATTCTCCTGATAAGAGTGATGTTTTATTGTTTTTTTTTTTTTTTTTTTTTTGCGGTACTGGGGATTGAACTCAGGGGCATTCTACCTCCGAGCTATACCCCCAGCCCTATTTTTTATTCTTTATTTTGAAACCGAGTCTCACTAAGTTGCGGAGGGCCTCACTAGGTAGCTGAGGCTGGCTGCGAACCCGGATCCTCCGGTCTCAGCCTCCCGAATGCTGGGATTACAAGC
>PVLC010019084.1:0-31156 GCA_004027655.1 Graphiurus murinus | reverse complement strand
GGGAGGGAGGGAGGGAGAGAGGGACGGAGGAAGGAAGGAAGGAAAAAGTTGGCAAAGATGCAAAGAAATTGGAACCTCACATACTGTTAGTGGGAATATGAAATTGTGCAGCCATTGTCAAAAATGTTTGTCAGTTCCTTAGTAAATTATATGTAGAATTATAACATGACCCCACAATCTCACTCCTAGGTATATACCTCAAAGTGTTGGAAATAGGTTTAAGACCAAAACCTGTATGCAGATGTTCACAGCAGCATTATTCGCAATAACCAAAGGTGAATTCATCCATCAATTGATGAATCTATAAACAGAATGTGGTATTTCCATAAAGCAAAGTATTGTTCATCCATGAAAATGAATTCAATAGTATAGTTGTCATGGTTTTCCAGAAAAACAGAACTAAAAGGATGTGAATATAAAAAGAGATGTATTTTAAAGAATTGCTCATGCAACTGAAGAGAATGACAAGTTCAAGACCTTCTGGGCAGGGTGCCAGACTGGAGATCCTGGGAAGAGCTATGTAATAGCTTGAGTCTGAACAGCTTGCTAACAGATTTCTTCTCTCTCAGCAAATCTCAATGTTTTCCTTAATTCCTTTTCTTTCTAGGATGAGGCCCAGCCACTTTATGGAGAATAATTTAGTCCATGCTATGTAATGATTTAGTATTAATTTCATCTAAAAACTACCTTCACAGCAACATGTATATTTGTTTAAAGTTGACATATAAAATTAACCATCAGCAGTATTGAGACATGGTATGACATGGATGAGCCTGGAAAAATGATGCCAAATACCAGACCCGAAAGATCACATATTGGATTACTCTGTTTATTTAAAATATACAGAATAGGTGAATCTACAGAAACAGAAAGAAGATAAATGGTTGGCAAGGAAACAAAGAGTGTCAGCTAACAGGTATAAGGCTTCCTTATGAGGGAATGAGAATGTTCTGGAACTAGGTAGTGGTGGAAATTGCACAACATTGTGAATGTTCTAAATACTGCATTCTTTAAAATGATGAAAACCACATTGACATACCACTTTCCATCCATTTGGATGGCTATTAATTAAAACATAAAAACAAATCCAGAAAATAATGGGTGTTGGTGAAGGTATAGAGGAATTGGACCTTGCTGCAGTGCTGGTGGAAATGTAAAATGCTACATTCCATAACTGGTAATTTTCTCAAAAACACAAAAATGGAATTGCCATATAATCCAACATTTTTCCTTCTAGATATAGCTGCAAAAGCAGGTGTACCCCATCCTATGGCATCATTATTCACCAGAGGCAACAGTGGAAACAATATAAATGCGTATTGACAAATAAACAAAACATGGTCTATACATATGTAAAATGGAACACTGTTGACTTTTAAAGAGGAAGAATCCTGACACAACTGGCCACGTGGAAGAGCTTACAAGACATTAGGCCAAGTGTAGAAAGTCAGTCCCAAGAGAACAAGAACTGAGTGATTTCACTTACATGAGTTACCTGGAATAAGCAAATCCATCATGAGAGAATAGGATAGTGGTTTCCAGAGGCTTGAGTGAGGGAAGAATGGGGAGTTAGTGTTTCATGCATACAGTGTAGTACATGAACATGCATATTTGTTTAAAGTTGACATACCAAATTAGTGATAGTGTTTCATTAGTTAGTGTTTCATGTGTACAGGTTCAGCTGGGGAAGATGGATGGTGGTGATGGCCACACAAGAATGTTACTTTACTAATGCTACAAAATGGAATAACTAAAATTGGTTACAATGGCACATTTTGTCTTATGCATATTTTAACAAAATAAAAAGGTATTTACAATGATTTTTTTATGTCATATGCACTTTACTCCATCAGGAAAAAAAAGCAAAGCGGAGCATTTTTACACTGCTTATCTTTGGGAAACAGCACAACAAAGAGAAATAAGCACCAACATGGCGATAAGTTGACTTCGTGTTCAAGTCTCAGCTTTGCTATTCCTGAGCAAGTCAAATTCCATCTCACAACTCAGAGTCACCATCTGCAAAATACAGATATTCTCATCCTTGTAGCTCAGACTTGACTCAGCTACTGCAGATGAGCGGTAACTATGATGCCTACTGCTGCTGCAGAGGATCACCACCATCACCACAGCCAGCCTCCTCATCATTGTCGTCACTGTCACCACTGTGAATCATCCAGAAGATGTGACGTGGCATCACACAAGTGTATGTAAGGCCATACATGCTGTGTTAGTTTATCAATGTATTCAGTAAGTACCTACTGAGTGCTCTCTACTAGACTCATGATGGGTAGAGTCTAATTTGGAGAAGATGGATATGAAAAATGTAGTGGCCAAATTCTAGGATGGACAAATGTGACATTGTGAGGTCAATGGGATCTCAGAGAAGCACAATGTTGGTATAGCTGAGGACTGTCATAGGCCATTCATGGAGGTGGCTGAACCCAGACTGTGCCTGGCAGGAGAGAGAAGAAGCAGCAAACTATCTTTGAAGAGGCCTGCAGCTTCAAAGGTCTGGAAGTAGGACCCTGAGGCCATGTCCCATCACAAAAAGACAAGATCCTGGTTGCAATGAGGGAACTGAACAAGAGAAAAGGAGACTAATTGGGAAAGAATGGTTGATCCACATGGTGGAGAACATTGAAGGCCATTGTAGGACATTTTAGGGGAGTATAGAGCCATGAAGGTTTTAAAGAAGAGAAGTCTTAGGAAAGTTGAGTTATGGATGGATTCATATTAAATGCTCCATGATCAAGAACACTGGACTAGTTTAGATGTCTATCCCAGCTCTCTCTTTTTATCCTTGTGACCATTGGCAATTTCTTAAGACTCTGTGTGCCTCAGTATACTTACATGTAAAGTAAAACTGATGAGCACCTACTCAAAAGGCTGTAGAGAGGACCGAATCTCAACAAGAACACTTATAGCTCTTAGAATAGTAAATGATTAATAAATGTTAGCTGGTCTTATTCTTATATGCAGGAAGAATTAGAATGTGGAAAAATGAGAAGCAAAGAAACCAAATAAAAAATTATTTCTAGAGCTCAATTGGAAAGGCCCTGAACTTTAATTTGGGGCATGTGAAAGGGAAAAGGTTGAAATCCTTGAGCATTTTCAGTAAGGAGAAGATAACAGCATTATTGCTTCTAGTATCTTTTATTATTGTCTATTTTACTTGCTTCATCTCTTTGCTTTCTTGACCATACTGGATTATCATAGAAGATAGACAGATATGTTCATTTTCCTCTGAATTTCTTCTATCGTGAAAAAGCAACACATTGATAATATGTGTGATAAAAGGCAGATTACCTGAAGAGTTGAGCAGGGAGAAGAGGTGGCCTCACCCTGGGCCACCTGCAGGACTGTGGTCAACTAACAGCCCCTTCTCAAAATCCAGACCTCAGCTTTACTATCTCTAGAAGTGCACTGCAGCCTTACAGGCTTGCTTACCACACTGCTCTCAGGAAATGCTGAGAGGAGTGCTAAAAGAGTTTGAGGTTCAAATAAGTGTACAAAGTATTTTAGTTATATTTTCTTCCTGAGCATTAAAATGAACATCAGCACAGTAATGGCTTTGGGAACTTCTGCAGTAATAATGCCTATGGAATTACGCTCATTGAAGCCACTCTCAACTTCCTTGAGTAGGGAGCCCATCTGTCCTCTTCCCACAGAGGCATGTGATAAGGCTGGGAAACCCCAGACTAAGCCCTCCCAATGCTCCCCAGTCCAATACCCTTCTGTCTAATGTAGTGATTACCAATGTGTTTGCAAACAGGCTTTTGGTGTTATGGTAGAGAAGGGGCTGGTATAAGAGCTCTCCTTTCACCTCTGCATACTGCCCTTGCAGATGTGGAGCAGAGAACACTCAATACCTTCAAAGTCAGAATGGAAGGAAAGGCCCCAGAGGTAAGGCTTAATTGCTGGTTTTTTAAATAGGGAAAGTCCTTCCCTGCAAATGTCAACTGTATCCTGCAGATATTTTCCCATCCTAGAAGGTCTCTTTCTGTCTTGAGTAGTTTCTAAAACTAGACAGTTGGGTGAAAGGGGAATCTCTCTAATTTCTTTTCATTTCCCTAGGTAATAACACTCTTAAGTGAGTTACTCAACTGCCTCCTCTGTTGGGCTATTAACCTATGAGCACTCGTGTGGAGGTCCCCCCCCACACAGGGAAACAACTTGGAGACCAGGTGCCAGGGAAAGGATGCTTCCGTCTGTCCAAGAGCTCCACTGATATTACTTCTCCTCACCTTTATGGCAAGGGCTTAGTGTTTAAGATGAGAAATAGGCTGTGAGAGAACACCTCTCTGAGAAGGTGAACAAAATGGGCTTCATTCAATCTGAAGGGTGAGAAAAGAAGGAGAATGACAAAATAATTGTCTATAAGGGACAACAAAAGTTAGAACAGGAAGGGGTGCTGCTTTTTTCTCATTAGGAAATGGAAATGGGCTCCTGAGGATTTACTTCAGGTGAATAAACATGATTGGAGGTAAAATATATACGATATGAAAGTGAAAATAGAACTCAATAAATATTAATTGAACCACTGGATAAATGGAGGGTGGATGGATGGATAGATTGATGAATGGATGAGTGGCTTGATGGAGGATGGATGGAGATCATATCTGCAGCCAAATGGACAATTGACTGTTTAACAGTCACAAAGACAAAATTTAGGATAACAGTGAAATTATTAGAAACTGTTCCTCTCAACACTATAGCCTTTGAGCTAGTTGGCTACATCAATTGCACTCATCCCAATAATTGTAATATTGAATATTTAATATCTGCATTTTGTTGGCATATATATCTTCTCAGATGTTTTCTTCATTTTTTTCTTCCTGTGGAAACTGAGTGAAGTGTCATCTCCCTCATTTCAAATGTAAGGGAATCGAGGCGAGGCTCAGATTTCCTACTCATGGAAATCGACACCAACCATTGTAAGACACACTAAAAATAGTGGTTATTATACTAGTAAGACTGATCTTAAATGAAGAGATGTTTAAAAGGGTGGGGAGGCAGATGTCCAAATGAAGAAAATGCTGGAGTATGGGCCATGTGACAACTGTCACTCAGCACCTAAGGAAATCTGGATTGTAAGGAATAGTTTGCTGGATCAAGACTTTACACTCTTGTGCTTGCAGCACCGATCCCAGCTGCTTCTTCCTGCTGCCCCATCCTATGAGTCTGTGTGCTGTTGCACCTCAAGGCTCAATGCCCTCTCTGACTCATAGTCTTCCTCCTGGCCTAACATGTAACTTTTCACTCCTCCTCTGGCCTCAAGTGTAGTTTTTTTTCTCACTTCAAATAATTTTGCAATCCTACTTCAAATCATCCTGGAATCATATCCCACAAAGGGAAAGCATTTGGGGGATGATTATAATGGAATATATCAGCCGGGCGTGGTGGCGCACGCTTGTAATCCCAGTATTCGGGAGGCTGAGACCGGAGGATCCGGGTTCGCGGCCAGCCTCAGCTACCTAGTGAGGCACTCCTCAACTTAGTGAGACTTGGTTTCAAAATTAAGAATAAAAAATAGGGCTGGGGGTATAGCTCGGAGGTAGAATGCCCCTGAGTTCAATCCCCAGTACCGCAAAAATAAATAAATAAATAAATAAATAAATAAATAAATAAATAAATAAAATGGAATATATCAGCCAGGTGTCCCTAAAACTTGGATAAAAAATATTTAGTGGAAATCTAACATTAAATGTGAAAATTTCTAAATATTCACTCTTATACTTAATTTCCTTTAGGTCTTAAATGTAGAGACCAAAACACATATGAGTATTGTGTTTGAACTACCCACATCTACCTTTATCTGGTCCTGTTAGTTAAAAAACACCACTGTAGTATCTGAAGAAATTATAGAAGACCTCATGTGCATGCCCATGACTTCACTGCATCAGAGCAGACACCTGGATCAAACTCTATAAATCTCTTGCCTCATTATTTTCTTAGGTGTTCCCATCTCCTTCTGCAAATTCTATAGAAATGTTATGGGGTAGTGAAATAGCTAAAGGATCTCTAACATACCTGTCTACTTTGTGATTATGAGAAGCATCTAAGGAGGAAACTTTAAGCCTCAAGTCTATCACCTTTAAAGGGGAACTAGTAATTTCTGCCTGGAAGAACTGTTACAGTTACCTAAGGCCACAAAGAGATGTCTGGCATGCAATAGGTGATCAATAAATGCCACTTACTGATTCCATTTCTTCTCTGGAACTGGATTTAAGAATCCTAGGTGTAGAGGCTGGGGATTTGTATGAGTCTATAATTGCTTCTTGGGAACCTCTTGCATGTCACTCCTACCCAGTCAGGAGAAAACAGTGACTCTGTCAATTCTTTATTGTTGCTTAGTTGTTGTTGTTATTTTTTTAGAGAAGGAAAGATTTATTGAGACTCACATTTACAGATGTTTCAGTCCACAGGGCAAGCTCTGAAGCATAAATATCAGTGGCAGTGGAGGCAGGGAGCCTGGAGGGGCACTGTTCCCACAACATGGAGGCTGGAAGCTGCTCCCACATCACAGAGGCCAGAAAACTGCTCTCACATCATGGAGGACGGAAGTCCCTCTCACATATTGATGGCCAAAAGCTACTCTCACATCGTGGAAGCCAGAAACTACTCCCATATCATGGAGGACAGAGGACATTCTCACATCATAGAGGCCAGAAGTTGCCCTCACATGGAGACTGGAAGTTCCTCTCACATCATGGTGGCAGGAAACTACCCCCAGGTCATGGAGGATGGAAGCTGCTCCCACCGTTGTTGCTTGGTTCTAATTTTTGCAGATAATGTTTTTAAACAAAATTACTCAAAAAGATTGAGAGTAAGACACAGAAGCAAGGTAATGGAATGTGTGGGTTCTCATTATTGTGAGAAGGGACTACTTGAGGGTTGGGTTGATTTTTCATTAGAACTCTCATTTTTCAATTCTCTGGTCCTTTAGCTGAGAATCAGCATGCTTGACCCCCAGGGAGGTAATTAAGACAAGAAAGGTGTTTATTCAGTTGAGAAATAGAGGGCTGGCAGCTCCCCTTGGATGTTCTCATTGGATCCAAATCCCCCAGAGGACAAGCAGTGCCAGCTGCTGCAGCCATGGGATCCTTATCCTGCAGCTCCTTCACAGAAAGCCTCAGTGGGGATTCTTCTTCTGCCCTTCTTGAAGTGATGATCACAGGAAAGCCAGCAGCTCCTGCCACCTCAGAAGTCCCCAGCCACCCATTTAATGCACACAGTACGTCTCCAGGTAAGTGAAATGGGAATCAGAAAAGTAAAGTTGCTTATTCAGTGTAACAAGCGCTTCCCTTTCCCCATTGAATTTCCTGTCCATGGCCTGACACACACACACACACACACACACACACACACACACACACAAACACAGATGTACGTACATGCACAAACAGCCACACACTGAGACACAGACACAAACATATACACCCTCAGAGAGACACAAGCACACACACAGACACTAACTCAGGCATGGGGCATGGGGAGAAAAAAGTACTTGCTGAGCTAGTGAGGTCTACCCAGGCCTCCGAGGAGGAAGTGGTAACCCAGGACACAGGCATTTGCTGTCATTGCCCTAGAAAGTGGCTGCTCTCACCAGGGGAATTCCTACCTCATGAATTAGGTTTAGGGTTGGGAATTTAGGGATGCCAAAAGTAATATATATTTCTTTAGATCTGATTACCACCTGCACAGACTCTACTAGGCAAGACCTCCCACACTTCAACAGTGGCATAGAATGTCAACTTGGATGCCTTCTCTTCACATCTCAGGCCTGCTGACCAATGTCCTTGCCAAAAGACATCCATACCTTGCTTTGTCCACTTCCTGTTGCTGTGTCAAATATAGCCAGTACTGAACAGTATTGATCCTTTTGGCTTACTAATGACCACAGCATGTACCCAGATAGGCCACATAGTGAGACATGGTGGCCACACAAAACAGCCTTCCCTTTGCAGAATCTCAGAGGAAAACAGTTCTGGTGGTATCAACAGCTCAGATCTCTGGCTCCCTATTTAAATGTCCCTTTCGAGGTACACAGAGCTTTTTACAAACTGTGGCTTTTTTTTTTCAGTACTGGGGATTGACGCCAGGGGCATTTTACACCCCCAGTCCTATTTTTTATTTTTGAAACAGGGTCTCACTAAGTTACCAAGTTGCAGAGTGCCTCACTTAAGTAGCTGAGGCTGGCTTCGAACTTGTGATGCTCCTGTCTTAGCCTTCCAAGTACTGTGATTACAAGTGTATGCAGCCATGCCCACTCTGAGGGTATTTTAATGCAAAAAAAATTATTTGGCATGACCCAAGCAGAAGGTGGAGTTGAAATTTCCTTCTCTTGAAGATGGGCTAGTCTTAGCAATTGCCTTCAACCACAGAGAATTTGGGACTTGCAAGTAAGATTTCCACCTGGCTCTGTTTGCTTTGTGATACCCGGCCTCGGAACCCTACCACCATGCTGAGAAGCCTTGCCCCCTGAAAGACCTTACATGTGGGTGCTCTGCCAGCAGCCCCCATCAGAACCCACAGCCAGACCCATGAGTGAGGAGACTTGAGAGATAACTTCAGCCAGGTACCATCTGAATGTCACCAGCTTGAGAGACCGCCAGAGAGGAGTGCCACAGCCCTGAGAGAGAGTAATAAAAAATTATTGGTCATGCATGGTAGTGCACGCCTGTAATCCCAGTATTTGGGAGGCTGAGACAGGAGGATCAGAGGTTCGAGGACATCCCAGCAACTTAGCAAAGCCCTTGGCAACTTAGAGATACTCTTTTTCAAAATAAAAAATAAAATAGGGCTGGGGGTATAGTTCAGAGGTAGAACTCCCCTGAGTTCAATCCCCAGTACCACACAAAACCACCACCAACAAAAAACAATTATTGCTTCCCAAGACACTAAGTATGTTAGGAAAAACAAAATGCCTACATTTTCTTTGCTTTCATGTCCCAATAATCAATGGATAAGACCTCAGTGACCATGAAATATGTGGCAATTTCTCCCCACCAGCCTGCAAGCAATGATTTTCTACAGCAACAGTTGGGTGTCTTCCAGTTCAATTCTGACACTGTCTACTGTGAGTCAGCATCTTGTCCCATGACAGTTCCCTCTTTAGACCCAACAGCAAGCTCTGCATCCAGGTCTTCTGACCTACTGCTCACAGTGGTTCCCCAGCCCTCTACTCAGACTCCATCAGTCTGCCAGAGCAGCACACAGAGATCAGGGAAGCACTGTAGACACGTTACCTGTTTGTTATAAAGGCTAATACAAAGGACACAGATGAGGAGCTGTATGAATCCAGGCCTGTGGGAACCCCACACAGCTTCCCCACCCTCCAGGTGCTGCAAGATTCATCTGTTAGGAAATGCTGGAGACCTTGTCCTCTTGACTTCATGACACAGGCCTAATTGATTAAATCATTGGTCATTGGTGGTCAATTTAGCCTTCAACTCTTTCCACTCCCCAGATGTTGGGAGGCGGCATTGAAAGTCCCAACTTTGTGACCTGGCCTCAGTATTTCCTGTGACCAGCCCCCTTGGAAGCCACCCAGGGGCTTCCAGCCCTAAGTTGACTCATTAGCATACAAAAAAAGCATGATTATTTTAGAAATTCCAAGGACTTTATAGTTTTGTGCCCCTCAAAACTAGAGATAGAGCCTGGCATGGTGGCACAGGATTGTAATCCCAGTTCTTGGGAGGCTGAGACCTGAGGATCCAGGTCCCAGCCAGTCTTAGCTACTTAGTGAGGCTCTCTGCAACTTAGTGAGACCCTGTTTCAAATTAAGAATAAAAAATAAGGCTGGGGGCAGAGCTCAGAGGTAGAATGCCCCTGGGTTCAATCCCCAGTACTGCCAAACAAACAAACAAACAAACAACAACAACAACAACAAAAAAAAACTAGGAATGGAACCAAACATATACCTCACTACAGCATATTAAGTAGGGGGTGAGCTGGGAATTGACTGTCTGGGGATCTGGGGTTGATGGTGCCTATACCCATCTGGGGCCCATTTCTGCTGCAAGAGTGCCTTTGGGGTAAGTGGAATAACTTAGCTGCAGTTGCATCAGAGACAGTTAAGATGTTTTTGTTTTATTCTCCTAAAGTTGCCAGGGATAGGCAAAGGGGGGATGCTGACTCCACAGGGTCAGCTGGGACCCAAACTTTCCCCCTCTAACTGGCTCAGTTGGCACTGCTTGCTTTGGGTTAGGAATCTCTGTCAGGCCACCCAGGGTGGACATGATGAGGCTCCACTGCCCAGATCCCACTGCATGTCTACTCTGAGGGTCACCAGCATCCCCAAGACATGAGCTGCAGGGAGCAGCTGTCCTGATCAGAAGGTTTGGAACTCTGACTCTATTCCAGACCAATTTTGCAGCAAGTTCTGTTCCTCCTGGGATGCTAGTGGGAAGGTGAAGGTGAGCCACCATGGCCCCAAGATCAGAAACTAGCCCTGAATTCTGTTACGCCACCCTTCACACTCTGGAGGTCTTTCATAGCACTTCAGAAACATGCTACTTTGTGCATTCTGTGTCTTTTGGAGATACTCATCTGAAAGTGAGTTTTACTGCCAGCCCCTTTTCCTAGGTCTCAGGTATAAGTCTACAGGGGCTGAGTCATGTGTGCTGGGCAAACGTCCCTTCTATCTGACCTTGACCTCTGCCCTCCACTCCACACTTCCTGGTGACATTGACCTCATGACCTCAGGCTGAAATCTTTGTTAGGGGCAGTGAGTTTTCCATGTGAACAAGCACCCTTCCTCTGTTTCTGCAGCCTGGCTGGCAAACTTCCCTCCTCCATTAGACCCTGATGTTTCTGTCCTAGTACATTAAGGGCTTATAAAGTAGTCAGGACAAAAATGACTTTATTCAAACCAGAATGTATCTGGTTTATCTCAAGCTAATGTCAAGGACATCAGCCCATTCCTGGTCATGATAATGGCAGATTCACATACCACTCTAATGGCTTTGCTTATCTATGGCATGCTAGAAAACTATGTGGGGAAACAGACCAGGGCTACTCAGCACAATTATGGTGGTTAGGGCTCAAGATGGCAGCAGCCAGGTCAAGCTGGATCCACACAAGGAGCAAACCATGGACAGATGCAATAATATGAATGAGTCTCAAAAATGCTGAATGAAAGAAAGCTTACACATAAAACTACATATGGTTCCTTTTATGTGAAGTTCTAGCATATGTAAAATACTCTGTAAATAGAGCTGTGGGGAACAGTCTCTGTGGGGTGAGGATGCGAAAGGATGTGTGGGGCAGGGAGCTCTTTCCAAGATGGGGTTCTATATCTTGACCAGGGCTTGCTTTACACAAGTACTCATTTACCAAGACTCATACAATGGTGCCCTTAAGGGCTGTGTGTTGCACTGTGTGTAAATTTTACCTATGATAAAAGGTACCACACACATACAGTTTTTAAAAGATACATGCTGAAGTTTTGGGGATGCCCCATTAGGTTGTCTACAACTTCTTGGATGGGAAAATAATATGATTTGGTGGATGGGGCGATGGATATGAACTAATTAAAATAAGCAAAGCAAAATGCTAATTGTGGAATATTAGGAGATGAAGATGCTGTTGTTTAAGTCAAGTGTTTTCAACTTTCTCTCTTTAAAAGCTTTTGTGATGAAATGCTATAAAACAGATTTGGCAACCCCATGTCATCATGCCCCCAACTCCACCTCTGCCATAATTTGTGAAAATAAATTAGTGTTTGCTTTGTGAAAGAAAATCTCAAGAAGGGAAAGGAGTCAGTGGGCAATGGTCACATCTTTGTGCCTCTTGTATGTCAATGGTTTGTGCCAGGCTGTGGAGAGGGAAGTGTGCTTTCTCTGTGTATCCTGTATCATAAGTAGCTCTTCCTGCCAAAAGGAGGAGAGCAAGAAGCATCTCCATCCACACAGGGAAAGCAGAAGCCCCATGTGAGGATCACCTCAGGAGGGCCTTGCACACTGCCAAGAGCTGGCAGAGCCCAGATCTCACTTGCTGTCCACCTCCCTGGGCATTCTGTACCAGGGTGTGTAAGAGGAATAAAGAAACACTGTAGTTGGAAATCAAGAAGAGAGTGGGGGCTTCTTAGGAGGTTCTAAGTATGCCCCAGTGTAAGCTTATTTTGTAAACCAGAGAGTCATGCTAATGTGACAGACCCTAAGTGGGGAGATCAGCTGAAATGTGTTGCAGAGATTTATTCTCATTATGTTCCAAACCAAATGAGTGTCTGTGCTCATTATATAGACTCCTCGTGTGACAAATTATTTGGGGCTCCGGGCATGCAGTCATTTCACCAGAACAATTGACACATGGGAAGAGGACTGTGTTAGTCTGGCCTTGGTGTTCTGCCCAAGGCTGACCTATCTCAGGAGAGGCTGAAGTGGGGGTGAGGGTCCCATGCTGGGCTCTGCTTGCTAGCTCTTCCTCTCCACCCTCCAGGGCTGCATTCACTCGGCACAGTATAGACAATGCCTGGCTGTTCACCAGTGGTGCTCCAACTCCCAGTGGTCAGGTCCAGTGTTTTGAGTCTGGTTAACCTGCAATTGAGAGGAAGAGTTGGGCACAACACATGCATGGGTCTCTGCCCACAGCCCCTTAATCCTACATATCTCATCCAGTCAGTCACAGGGGTGGGGCTGGGGCCAGGCACATGTGTGAGGTCTATGTCCAATGCCCATAGTCTCTTCCTCTTACCGGTCCCCATGCTGCAATCTTGGGGACAGAGCTGGGCTCAGACACATGGATGAGGCCTGCACCAAGTGCTCATGGCTCCTTCTTCCTGCACATCACAGTTGAAGTCATGGCACAGCCTGCTCAACAGCTGGAGCTCTGGCTCTAAGTCAGACTTGGGTGACAACCACGGCTCTATCACCGGTATCATCATTCTTACTATGGAGAAAGAAGCCCCTACCTCATGCTATGAAAGGAAAGAAAAAAAAAGGAATGAATGTAAATGGCCTAGCACAGTCCCTGGCCACAGTAGGTAATGGCAAAGACAGCAGTGTGAATACAATGTAAATTATCTAAATAACAGCAGAACAAACAACAGCCCTATAACCCTGGAATCTTTACTGTGTGCCAGTCACCATCGCATGCACTATCTCATTTAACCTCCTAATAATGCTATGAGATCCCATTGGAGGAAGCTCCACTGAGCCTTCTATGCAGAAGGGAGGGAAGGAGTGTGTCATCTGACCAGCACACCTGGGAGCTGGAGCCAGGTACCTGCAGTCAGGAGCTATTCTCTTCTGCTTTCCTCTTCAGGATTTGCACACCTCTGGGAGCCCTCGTTGGCTCTGCTGCTTCATGACTTGGGGTCCCAGGGGCTCTGCTCCAGGAAGCTATCCCAATTCTAGAGACTAAGTGGGCTGGTCTGATCTGGGATTCACTGACATTTCTACCACTGCCGGAAAGAATTCCCATGTCCACATGTATAGCTCCTTCTGATTCTCTGAATCTCCCTTGTCCAGAGGAAACAAGAATAAGGAGCAGGGCAGGAACCAGGAATGTGGCAATAGGGTTCTAGATATATGTTGAAGGGAGAGCCAAAAAAATTTTCTGGAGGGAGATATGTAGAATATTAAATAAAGAGAACAGTCCATACGCCTCCCAGGCTTGGGGGCTGAGCAGCTAGAAGGAGAGGGGTGCGTGGAATGATGCCAGAAATCTGTGATTGGATGAAGGCAGGAGAAGGTCAGGAGTTCGGGCTGTTGCAGGTGGAGTTTGAGGGGCCACCTACACATCCACAGGAGATGTGAGCCTCTCCATTGGTGTCATCAACTCAGGGGTGATGTTTAAGGAATGTCAGGAAGAGATGAGCATGTGGAGGGAGAAGGAATGGCCCGACAACCGTCCTTTGAGGTTCTCTGTGTTGCCCATTCGTGGCTGGTGACAGCAAGGCACTCTGGAGAGTAAATGAAGAAAGTTGTTCAATGAATGAGCCGTCTGTTATAGGCCATCAGCAGAGAAAGTAAAACAAGGACTGGGGGTTGACCACCGAACTTTACAGTGCAAGTGGCTTTACAAGAACTCCTTTCTAATATTTTCTAATTTCTATCATTTCTTTTTTACCCATGACTTATTGGCACTTTGTTTTGTTTTACTTCTGTCTGAACACATGGATTTAAAAAAATTGATTTACTATTTAATTTTATATTGGCCACAGGAAATGTCCCATAATTTAGATACCAATTTTTTAGTGTTCCTTGGGACTTACTTAGTGATCAAATGTGTGATTAATTGCAATCAAAGTTTGCTTTAAAACAAAAACTGCTTTCTCACATGGATAGTTTTAAATTAAGCCATTTAATTACATTTAAAAATAATTCCATATTTTCCTAATTTTAAAGGGTGAAGAATATTCCGTTGTATGCATAATCCACATTTTCTTTCCCATTTTTCTGTCAATGGACATTTGGGCTGTTTCCTTATCATGGGAAAATGAGAAAATTCTGCTGTTATTTCAAAAAATAAATGAAGCTGAAGAACATTATTCTAATTGAAAAAAGACAGTTACAGAAGGGCAAATACAGGACTACACTTATATGAGATATCTGTCAATTGGTCAAAATCATAGAAGCAGGGAAGTAGATGGTTGTTACCCAGAGTTGGTAGTTACAAAGGGGGAATGAGCATTTGTTCATTTGACATAAGGTTTCAGTTATACAAAACTGAATACTGTCTAGAGATCTGGACCTATACAAATAGTGCCTGAAGTTAACACGAAAGTATTTGTTAAGAGGGCAGGTCTCGTGTCAGGTGTCCTTAACACCAAAAAATAACAAAAAAACAACAGAATATTTTTGGAGGTGTTGGGTTTGTTATCGCATCAGTTATGGTGAGGGCCTCCTGGATGTTTGTACAAGTCCATACTCATCAAACTGTAGACATTAAATGCAAAGGTCTTTTTTGCATATCATTTATACCTCAATAAAATTGTTAAAGATAGTCTATAATTTTGCTACCTTTTTTCCTTGAAGTAAGTAATTACTGAGAGATTTTCATTAGAATTTCTCATTATGATTTTGGATTTGTAATTTTCTTTCTCTAAACCCATTAATGCCTGCTTTTGCCAATTAAAGATTATGTAAATTTGTGAGTACATGTTCAGAATTTTTATATCTTCCTAGGTATTTTTTCCTTTTGTTCTGCAGCAAGCTTCTCTATCTATAATGGTACTTTATCCTTAGTGTCTAATTTGCTGACATTATTATTGTGATGCTAGCTTTTTAATTAATAGATTACTCAACTATTTTTTCCATATGTTTACTATTAATCTTTCTTTGTTTTGGTTTTTGTTTTGTTTTAGGCACATCTCTCTTATAGCTAACACATAAAATCAGTTTTAATATACAGTTTGAGAATAATTATTTTATAACTATAAAGTTCAACATATTTACCTTCATGTTGATAATTCTAGAGTTATTTTTGTGACTATCTTATTCAGAGCTATTTTCCCCTGGGATTGTTAAGATTCTTTTTCTCCCCTCCCTCTCCTTTTTGGCCTTCTACTAGATTGACCAAAGCTTCTAAAATATCTTGCAACCTCTGCAGGTTTCATAGTTAAAAATCCTCTATTTGTTTTTGTTTGTTTGTTTGTTTTGGTTAGCACATAAACTTTGAGGACGTATACTTCATTTCAAAATGTTTAAAGTTGATTTATCATTTCTACCTTTACTCAGAAAAACATAATAACTTTGAAATCTACTTCTTGAAACTGATTGCTCACCCCTTTCATTTTTCCATACCTAATATTTTCCACTCCACCTTGTTTCTACAGCTAATTCTTTTTTTGTTACATATACCCTTTCTTTATCACTTCCTTTTCTGTTTCTTCATTTATCTCAGTTCTTTCTTCAGGATTTAGTTTCTTTCATCGTGAAGCATATTCTTTCTTAGTTTTTTTCAGTCTGTTAGTAGTTAGATTAGTCTTTATTTGAAACTGTTTTTACTTTAATAACCTTCAATCACTTACGGTAACATTGTGGATGCCATCTTCTGTTTTAGTTAAGAGAAGTATGCAATTAGACTACTTGCCTTTCCATTGTATATACTCTGGCTTTTTTTCTCTTGTGTGTTGCAATTTTATGATAGTGCTTCTTGGTCTTGATTTATTTTCATTCATCCTGCTTGCACAGACTAGGCGAGAGCTACCTAAGGAGCAACCACTGCAACTGAGAACCACGCTGTGAATTGGGCATGGCAGCACATGCCTGTGACCTCGACTATTTGGGAGGCTGAGGCAGGAGAATCCTGAGTTCCAGGCCAGACCAGGCAATATAGTGAGACTCCAAAGAAGAAGTAGAAGAAGAGGAAGAAGTAGAAGCAGAAGAGAAGAAGAAGAAGAAGAAGAAGAAGAAGAAGAAGAAGAAGAAGAAGAAGAAGAAGAAGAAGAAGAAGAAGAAGAAGAAGAAAGAAGAAGAGGAAGAAAGCCAAGCTAAGTTCTGGTCTCAGCTTCACATGTCATAACTTAATTGCTTTATGCACACATTCACACATGGGGAAATAATGCACACTTTAAATTTTAGGAGTAAGATAAAGAACAAAGAGGACTTCTACCATGCAGGCCCCCTGACCTTGCTAAGTAACACATTTTAATCAGTGATGTCAGACCTCTCTGTCCATGTGAAGATGAACAAAGAAGGCTAATAAAAACAGCTTACATAGCAGAGATAACTAACAGGCCTGTACCAGTTTCAGTGAGGAAAGAAGACTAGTGGCTAAGCTGGGTGGGAGGAAAAAGATAATGAATTCTTATAAAAAATGTTATGTGTTCAGAGACCTCAGTGTCTTACTTTCAAGGCACTCCACTGCATCACCTCTGGTGTAGTGCTTTAATTGCTCTGTCCCCCCTTACTATCTGTAATAATAAAATTTTACTTAAGCTTGCAGCAGTGCAGTTCTGGCTATTTTTTCCTAAAACTAGCTAAGAACAAGAACCCATGGTAACACCCCAAACTGTTACACTTTGGAGCAGGCAGCAGGGCTTTCTGGATCTGGCAACTCTGATTAGCAATTACTAGTTTAAGATTTATTATCTTAAACTCATAGTGGGGTATTTTATTGGATTGGGCTTACAAAACAGCACACCAGGCGAGCATTTTACCTAAGTGGCTAGCTTTTTTTTGGTATCTCGCTATCCCTTTGTGTCTCCTGTAGGAAATTTTGGAATTTTTTCTTGTAAAAGTTTCTGATAATAGACAACTTAGCATGAGAGCCCTCCCTTCAAGGTCTTCTCTGGCTCCATTTTGCCAGGGTGTGACATAACAGACTCCATTTTGAATCTGACAACTTTCACAATACGTACACTGAGACTTCCCATCTAAGACCAGCTGCTCATCAACTCCACTGCTCTGATCTGGCCAGCCAGAGTCAAAAGGAGAGCCTGTGCACAATCAGAAATGTTCTTAACTCCCTGCTCACTTGAAAGCTTATCAAATTTAAGCAAGAGTCACCAGAGACCACTGCTGTTATTTCCAAACAAGAGCACTCTCTCCCCTCAGGCAACAGGGACCGCCCATATTTATGATCCTGGCCCCTTTAGGAAGCTGGTTGTGTTGGATCTGAAGTCTTCTGTTCCCTTCATTGACCATGCCACCCCTGCTGCATGAACTCAGGAAACCTGAACTGCAGTTTTAAGCTTAATCTGTCAGCATGTCTCTACTCTAAATAAGTTACAATAAATAAATCTATTAATCTAAAATATCCCATTTGCTCAGAAATTACTGGTAGAAAATTGTTTGTTCAAATTACTGTGTAACATATAAATTATTTTTCTTCTATGTTTTTATTAAGGGCTCAAGAAAATTAACCAAATACCCAAGGCCCCCCTCTTGCATGTTTCAGCCCATTCTTTACTTTCTTTTCCAGTATTCTTCTTCTTGCTGGTTCTGTCCGGGAAATTCCTGAAATACTGAGACAAAAGCCAGGGCAAGCAATTTCATTGATTAGTTGGAATGTTTAGCTGCACAACATGGGAAACTGTCTTAAGCCTTAGAGTATCAACCATTTACTCAACAGCCA
Organism: Graphiurus murinus; assembly: GCA_004027655.1. Lineage (NCBI taxonomy): Eukaryota > Metazoa > Chordata > Mammalia > Rodentia > Gliridae > Graphiurus > Graphiurus murinus. The sequence goes on along the minus strand of PVLC010019084.1, from coordinate 13,132 downwards.
TTTACTTAGGAGTATCAACCGTTTACTCAAGGTCTCAATCACATTCGGGTCTGTTGGCTTTTTGCCCTCATGTTGATTACTTCACAATCTCAAGATTGCTGCTGCAGCACCACACTACATTCTTACCCCAGAATCCTAGATACTCAGAATATAAATGGAGAAAAAGATGTTCTTCTTTTATCAAAAAATAAAAATGTGCCCAGAAGCTTTGGAGTCAGTTTCTTCTTATACCCATTGGCTAGAGCTCAGTCACGTGACCAACCCTAGCTGCAAGGGAGGTAGGGAGCGAAAAGTCCTGGCTTCAGAAATTTGTTGCACCAAACTTTCTTCAGCCAGAAACTAACGGGATGGCTTTTGAAGATAACTAACACATGCCACAGCCCCACAGTTTCCTCTAAAAGCTGCACACTTGTGAATCACCTCTCAGAGCCACATTTGAGCATGAGCTGAGCCCACAGACAGTGGCTCAGGATGCTAACTTCCTGCATGATCAAGCACCCTGCACACCTCCAACTGCATGTTATAGTCTCCTAACCTTGGTTGCTTGTGCCTGACTCTCAGAGGGCTCTTATTCTTTCCAATAGCATTTATAGAGGACTGGTTTGCACAAAACACTTTGTTGGACTTTTGAGACTCTGTAATAAATCACCTGTAAATTAAAGTAGGAACTACAGCCCAATAAATAGGTTGCTATGAATACTTAAAAAGAGGACACCTGTCAGAAAAAAATATTCTAGTAATTCCCATCATATATGTATTTCTTTTTCCCATCCCCATGTTTCTGAAGGAAAGAGTTCAAATAATGCTATGTCCATTTATGAAAGTATCGCTGCCAGGCTCACTAACATGTATGGGTAAGGAGAAAGGAGGATTAGGGTGGAATATGGAGGGAAACATACCAAGTGATCTGTGCTTGTATGTTGGTATTATTTTTGAACCTCACTATGATGCATAATTACAACTCACCAATAAAAGTATATAAAATAAAAATAATAAAACAATATTTCCTTGAGCCTCACATCTCTTTCCAGGACCCCACCCACTCCCATTCCTTCTTTTCTCTCTATGGCTAGTATCTTAATATCCAAGTATACAAGTCACTCATTCATTCTTGTGTGTGTGTCTTGGGGGGTACTGATTGAACACAGAGGCATTATACCTCAAAGCTACAACCTAGCTCTGTTTATTTTGAAGCAGGGTCTCATTAGGTTGATCAGAGTTTCACTATTTGCTCAGACTGTCCTTGAACCTGTGATCCTCCTGTCTCAGCTTCCCAAGTACTGGGATTACAGGCATGCTCCACCATGCTGGGTTCACTCTTTCATTCTTTTCCAAATAGGTGTTTTTTGGCCTCCTTTTGAACAAAATACTCTTCTTAAGGTCACCAATAATTGCAAAGCAGTAAATCCAATAGACATATGTCTGTCCTCAAAGCTCTCTGACAATGCATCCAACTGAATATGAGGCAGAAGTCATTCCAGTCAGGCAGAACAGTGTGTACAGGAAAAGAGGCCTGAGGATCTGAGGGGAGTTTGAGGAGCAGGGAGTGCTCCGGTATGGCTGGAGTGATGGATGATATTTTGGAAAAGAGGAAGCAAGGAATAGATTTTGAAAACCCAGTTAGATATCTGGAGCTCATCCACAGATAATAAAGCACCTCTGAAGAACTGCATATGTGCTCTGAATATTAAAGACAAAATTAACCTCTAGCCACCTGTTCCATATGTAAGACAAAAGAAAGCAAGCAAGCAAGAAAGAAGAACAAAGAAATCATAAAAGTGCAAAGTTGAAGGATTGTTTTCACTCTCTGACTTCAACATTTACTTAATAACAACAGTAATTTAGACAGTGTAGTGCTAGTGAAAGGACAAACAAATGCATCAATAGAACAAAATAGAGAGCTCAGAAACAGAACCACATAAATGTAGGCAACTGATCTTTGACAAAGGAGCAAAGATACTTTAATAAAAAAGGGGAAGGGTTTTCAGTATATGGTAACAGAACAACTATACAGCCATAATAATAATAATAGGCATAAACTTTTCATTTTTTACAAAAATTAATGAAATGAATCATGGACCTAAGTGTAAAACACACAACTGTAAAACTGATAGGAAATAATATAGGAGAAAACCTGGGTGACCTGGAGTTCATATAATAAAAGCACAGTCCATGAAAAAAAAAGATAAATAAGCTAGACTTCAAAAAAATAAAAAGCTGTTGGCCTGTGATATACACAGTTAAGAAAATGAAAAGCCAAACCACAGACCTAAGAGACAATACTTGCAAAACACACGCCTAGACGGGCATAGTGGTGCACACCTATAATCCTAGTACTTCAGAGCCTGAGACAGAAGGATTGCAGGTTGAAGACCAGACTCAGCAACTTAATAAGACTCTCAGCAACCTAGTGAGACTCTGTTTCAAATCAAAATATATAAAGACTGGGGGTGTAGCTCAGAGGTAGAATGTTCCTGGATGCAATCCCCAGTACTCCCCCCATATACACACATATTTGAAAAGAAATGGTATACAAAATATGCAAACAAGTCTTTAAAGTAAACAATAAGAAAAACAAATTACCCAATTAAGAAGGGCAAAAATATTTGATCATATCTGGTAAAAGAATGGTATCCAAAATAAGCAAATATCCCTTAAAAGCCAACAATATGAAAAACAAATTAGCCAATTAAAAATGGCCAAAACATTCACCAAAAAATATTACAGAGAGCAATTAAGCACAAAAAAAATACACTCAATATTATATGGGATCAGGAAATTGAAAATAAAAACAATAGCAGTAAAGTTACTCTTTGTGTGTATATGTGTGTGGTACTAGGAATTGAATCCAGGGGCATCTACCTCTGAGATAAACCCCTAGCCCTATTTTAGTCTTGCTAAGTTGCTAAGGTTAGCCTAGAACCTGTGATCCTCCTGTCTCAGTTCCAAGTACTCGGATTACAGATGTGTACCATCATACCTGGCCAAAAGGTATTCTTACCATATTGGAATGGTAAATCATAAAATTATGCATTTGTCAAAACATACAACACAAAGAGTGACCCCTGATATAAGCTATAAGTTTCAGTTAATAATATACCAGTATCTGTTCATCAAATGTAACAAAAGTATCATCCTGATAAAAGTAGAAATGGGAGTGTGACTTGAGTATATGAGAGTTCTCTGTACTATCTGCTCAGTTTTTGTTGTTTGTTTACTCTTTTTATAGTACTAGAGATGGAACCCAGGGGCATTCTACCTCTGAGCTGCACCCCCAGCCCTGTTTTATTTTTTATTGTGAAGCAAGGTCTCCTTAAGTTGCTCAGGGCCTCACTAAGTTGCTGAGGCTGGCCTCAAACCTGCAATCTTCCTATCTCAGCCTCCCAAGTACTGGGATTATAGGCATATGTCACCCTACCCGGCTCTCTGCTCAGTTTTTCTGTAAACCTAAAGCTGCTCTAAAAATAAAGTTTAATAAGTTTTAAAAATCACTAGTAATAGCTCTCACGGCGTGATTCTCATTTTCAGATTCTCATGTGGATATTTTCCAACTATTTTATTTTATCCTCACTTTCCTTGCCTATGTTTCATTGGGTAGAATAAAACATTCTTAGGAAAAAAATACATTTATTTTGCTTTGCTTGCAATCCCCGAAATACCTATTAAAAGTCCTGATGTGGTAAATGCATGGAGTTAAGACTTAAACCATAATTTAACAATGAAAATTTGAAATTAGCTCATATTCTCCTTGGATACAAAGCCATTTTAGCCTTATGCTAGATGAAATTTTTGAGTTATCCAATATACAGTGAACATTTATTCCAGCTCATTGAAGCTGAATATTCACAGGACTCACTGAATTAATTTGTGCAGGAATGGTATTCTTAAGAGAGTCCATTGTAAATTCTAAATCATGAAAGCTATCTTGGCACTTCAGACAAGAAAATGCTATGATATGGTGAATGCAGCATTTGGTTCCAAAAACAGCAGAATGTCTCTGTCTCATGTTTTTGTTATCAGCTTGCTGTGGGCAGTTCTTAATAAAACACATTCAGGAACCGAAGGGGATCACGAGGCCTAAAGGTGCCTTCAGAGGTCCTTCAGTTCATTTTCCACATTTCCAATGTTATTAAACTTCCTCAATTAAATCTCTCACCTTATTAAATCTAGATAATGCCAAGGCAGTTTTCCATGTGCTCATAAAAACTGTCCCTCTCCTTTCTGGACAGACACAGGTCATACTTGCCAGCCTTCCTTGTGATTGGTATGATCATGTGACTGAAGCCTAGCCCATGGATTATGAACAAAAGCCACCCGTGTTACTTGACTTGGCCCATCCACGGCTCATATGGCTGATACCCATTTTATTTCCTTATCTGCAAGGATGAGGTAAAGATCTCCAAGGACGTAGGGCTGATGTAACTGTAGACTGAAAGGAAACTGAGCCACAGAGGCTAAAGTCCTGCAGAGAAGGGGAGCTATTGGAGATAGGCCTGGCTTCCTGGAGCCTATGCTGATGAAAGGATGAGAATCCCTGGAGACCTTCAGGCAGAAGGAAGTGGATCAGCACTTGCAGCCCTTGCAGGCTCCTAAGACTAGCACAACAGTATTAGGATCAAGGCCTGCCAAAAGGACAAGGCCCCAGGTAATGGGGTGTGGGGAAGCAAGCCCACACTCAAGGCATTTATTTACTGGTTCTCCAGCTGAAACACAAGAGTCTAAGAGGACTGGTGGTCTAGTGGGTGAGGAAGCTTCCAGGTCTGGCTTTGGCCTTGGGTGGGCTTTGTTCTTGAGTCAACTTCCTTTTTTTTAAAAAAAAAAAAAAACTTTTTTACTTTTATTGGTCCATTATAATTTTACATCATAGTGAGATTCAAAGATACATTCATACATGCACACATCCACCACTTGGGGTATTTCCTCCACATTCCACCCTGCTCTCCCTTCCTCCCTCCCTATATATGTTAGTGAGATTAGTAGTGACTCTTTCACATATGGACATAGCATTATTTGAACTGTTTCTTTCTCTAGTCTCATTTTCCCCCTCTCCACTTATCCCCCAATCTTCTTCTACTCTTCTATTGATCTCTGTCCTCTTTTATCTGAAGTCATTTTTGCTTCCTAGTTCCTCTCTAGCTTCCACGTGTGAGAGAAAACATGACCTTTGTCTTTCTGAGACTGGCTGATCTAATTTAGCATAATATTCTCTAGTTCCACTCATTTTCCTGCAAATGACATAATTTTGTTCTTCTTTATGGCTGAGTAAAATTCCATTATGTGTATATACCAAATTTCCTTTATTCATTCATCTGTTGGTGGGAACATAGGTTGGTTCTATAGTTTGGCTTTATTCATATAGTTAAGATGAATCAGAAATAGGCCAGGCTTTACAAAGACTGAAGACCAGTGTCAAGAGTTCTTGGAAACATACTGATGGGTTCAATCTGCCTCCACTGTAGCCACTAGTCAGAGGATATTTGAACTGCAGCCAGGGAAAGACGACATGATCCTGAGTCTCCTCAATGGGAATACAGCAATGGAAATAGATCAAGAAATATGTATTAGTAATACAACATAAAATATATGGCAAGATTGAGACATTCACGAGAGAACTGAAATGTATCAAGAAGAATACATGAAGATGCCCCCTCCATCTTCAAACCAGCAACAGACCTCCTACTCTTCCTCATTCTTAAAACTGAATTTCTAAAGCTGAAGGGTACAAAAATGAAAAAAATTTAATCAGTAGGTGGCCTTAACAGCAGATGGACAAGGTCAGAGAGATAATTAGTCAATTAGGAAACAGCAAATAGAAGAAGCTCTACTTACTTATCTCTCCAAAGAGTTGCAAGAAGGAAAGATGAATAATAAACATAATACAAAAAAAATCTAAGGACAATGATGAAAACACCTAACATTCATCTAATTAGAGGCCCAGAAGGAGAAGTCAGAAAGAATGAGTCAGAAGCAATAGATGATGAATGGCTGAGAATTTCCCCAAACAGATTAAAAAATGCAACATATTGAAGAAGCCAAAGGAATCCACTATGATTCTCAGTGTAATTGTTTTATATTACCACAAAATGAGCAGCTCAAACAAGTACACATTTGTCATCTCACAGTTCTGCAGGTCAGGAGTTAAGGTAGGCACACCTGGATCCTCTGCTTCAAACCTCGCAAGGTGTCAGCCAGCCCTGATCCTATCTAAAGGATCCAGGGGACACCCTGCTTCCATGTCCACTGGGTTCTTGGAAGATTCTCATCCCCTGTGGCTGTAGAGCTAAGGTCCCCACTTCCTGTGGCCATCAGCTGGGATCTCTGTCAACCCTTTAAGACCACCCACATTCCCATCACAATGCCTCCTCCATCTTCAAACCAACAGTGGCCTACTTAGTCTTCCTCACTCTTCAAACCTCTCTGTAATTTCAGAAGACACAATTTTACTATACTGTCTGAAACTCCATTACAAGATTCCATTTCATCCAGTATCCAATAACTAGTGTCTCAGCACTTGTGAGCCCTGGCCTGCAGTATCCTCCGTGCGCAGATTTCTACTAACATTCTGTTTCCTGAAATTTAGGGATTTTCTAAAATAGGTGATTTAAGGTTTTTCTAAAATTCTCATTTACTTCAGTTCTGCCCATATATTTGAGAATTTATTCAAAATAACCTAAAATTTTCTATAATGTCTTTTCAAAACTCTTCCAGTTTTCACATGATCCAAAGTGATTTCCATCATTTTAGAGTATAGAGAAGTAGATAGAATGCCAAGTACCAGAAATAGCAGGAACAGCACACTATGAAGTTTTTGAAAAATTCTAACAATAACCAATTATCCTCTATCAATAAAGTATTTATTAAGAAGGGAAAGTAGATTGGGCAAGATCTTAGGGAACTTTGAAAGCCAATTTAAAGTGCTTCTAGTCTCTTCTGCAGGTTATAAGGAGGCCCACAAAGCCTTATGAAGACTAATAAGAAAGAAATTTTGAGTACATCAAAAGAGAAAAGAACATTCTTTGAGGCAATCCAAATGAAAAGCATATAAAAGTCCTAATGTTAAGAGGCCAAGGGGAAGAGTGCTATAGTAAAAAAGAGAACAACCCTGGGCTTAAGACCTAGTTCAGCATCTATGGACTCGGTGCCCAAAGTAAACTCCTCAATGTTCCTGAGTCTCATTGTATTTATCTATCTGTAATAGGGCATCTTTGATTTGGAACTCTGATTGTCCTGGAAGGAATCAATAACCATGACTGTGAGCATAATAGCAGAGATAGCCAAATTCAGTTTTACAAAATGGAACAACCTCCAGACAAGCAACTCTCAAATAGTGACTTCTTAAAGTAGAATATTGGTTAAATCCTGAGTTGGTTTCTTGACTTTTAAAGTAAAGGATTTAATGGTAAGTGTGTTGAATACTACCCAAGTTTCACCAAAGCAGCTATGGGTCAGCACCACACAGGTGACACCTGACAGTGACTTCTGACCTCTCCCATCCTGCTGTGAGATTCCGATGGCATGGCTCCAGGCATCTGGCACTGCATCCTCATCCTCAATGCTGGTACAACCCAGAGAATCCAGAAAGTTGACATCTTGGGTTTCCCTCCCTTCACTGAGAAGGGCCAGGAGCTGTGAATTTTCCTAAGGCTTCTCAGGGATTTCCTGCTATTTCCACCAACTTTTCTATTGTCGGGTCCAAAATACAAGAATTTAAAAGAAGAAAGGTTTATTTGGGCTCATGGCTTCAGAGGATTCAGTCCACAGTCCTCTGACTCCAAGGTAGACATCATGGTGGTGGGGTGCAGCAGAGGTTAGCTCTTCAGGTTGCAGAGAGAGAAAGAGAGGAAGAAAGGGGCCAGGGACAGATGTAGGCCCCCAGGCCAGGTTCCCAGTTACTTACCTCCTCCAGCCATGCCCCCACCCTGTCTACAGCACCATGTAGTAAATCCATTCAAATTATTAATGCATCAATAGACTCATTCACTGATAAGATTAGAATACCCATGATTCAATTTTTTCAACTCTGAACAGTTTTGCATTGCTAAAACATGAGCTTTTCCATGGGACATTCTATTTTCAAGCCCTCATGATGTCCAACACATCCCTCTTGCCTTTCCCTTGCTCCCTGGGCCATCCTACTACCCCCTTGCTACATCTTCTCTATCTCAAGTATCAGATGGATGCAAGCTTCTGTCTGAGATTTTCCCCTTCACAGGAACCTGGGCTTGGGTAAAGATAAATTATCTACAGGAAGAGTGGGCCAGTTGGCAGAGGGGTGTCAGTGTAAAAGAACCACAAAGTAGACATGGGGGAAAAAAAACTCAGAGTCCACATGCTGAGGTCATCCAGAGGAAATCCAAATATTTCACAGATGGTAGGAAACTTCAGGCTGGCTCAGCTGGAGGCCAGCGTGAACATCTGGTTCCTCAGCTGGACTTGCCCATGAGTTCAAGCTGAGCAAGCAGTTTTTCACTACTCTTCTGTGTTCAGTAGTTAATGGAAGAGAAAGTCCTGGTCATAGAATCCATTTTCAGTCAGTCCCCAAAGTGACTGTTTCATTTCCTACCCTCAGATTTTGGAGCTGCAGACCAATAACTAGGCTTTGGACATAAGAGGAGTCACTAAACCAAGGTCACAGCCTGGGGGCAGCCAGCCTCCTCCCCATCTTATCAGGCCTGTCCACTCCCTCTCCTCAGGACAGGGAGCAGGGGTAGATACAGGGCACCAGTCAAGCATGGTCCTTGGCATGGGGCAGATACTTTACCAAGGGCAGCCACGGTGATGACAAGATTTCATGAAGCGACCAGAGGTCAGTGAGTTGGGAGAATTTTCAACATTTCCAGGGACTAACAAAGTCCCAGCCCATAGGCAGTAGTCCCTCTGCCCAACCAGGTAGTTGCCATGAATATCAGCACTGAATCTCCCATGACATTTTCTCCTTCCTTTTCTTCTTATAAATGAGAAATAATATAAAAAGTGGTGCACAGCCTACTGCCTGCATCACAGCTCTTTGGAGAGATGTTGGCATTTAAATGCCAGACAGTCTGTTGAAGTCAGGATGAGGCCAGCCTCAGGCTTTCTTGGGGTTGGGGGTAAGGGGCAGGGGTCCTCTCTGGTTTCTGATTTAATAAGAGGATTGCTTCCAGCAAAATGCAAGGCCAGCGAGGTCAGTGCTGAGCACACTCAGCTCCACTGAGAAATGAAGGGGCCAGATGGTTATAACATTGTGTGTGTTTCTTGTAAAAGGAAGAAAAAATTCTAGAGGTGACTGTAGCAAAGATTGTTCATCAGGAGAGAGGCACAGCTCATGCAGGCAGGCATTGTTGGCTCTGCTCCAGAGGGAAGTTTACTTGCAAGGAGTTTGGTACCTCGGTATGCCATTTAAAACTTGCCAGTGGTCCCATCATGCCTGGTCTAGAGACAGAGGCCACAGAGAAGGGGAGTGATGCAGCAACACTGTGGGAACAACAACAAAACACACACCCCTCATCTTACATCTAGAGACAGAGGCCACAGAGAAGGGGAGTGATGCAGCAACACTGTGGGAACAACAACAAAACACACACCCCTCATCTTACATCTCTTCACTTCCCATGTCTCATTCCTCTCTTTCTCTCTATCTCCCTCTCCCTCCTCTCCCTCCTGTCCTTCCTCTCTCATCCTGGGGATTGAATTCAGGGGCATTCTATCTCTGAGCTATACCCCCAGCCCTACTTTATTTTTAGTTTTAGACAGGGTCTCACTAAGTTGCTGAGGGTCTCACTAAGTTGCTGAGGGTCTCACTAAGTTGCTGAGGCTGTCCACAAACCTTTGATTCTCCTGTCTCAGCCTCCCCAGTACTGGGATTACAGACGTGTGCCACCATGCCTGGCCTCTTCTCATTTCCACACTGGAAAGCATTGCTAATTACAGGTGGCAGCTGATGGGGCTGGAGGCCAGAGGGACATAGTCCAATCTCATTCTGCTAATGCTAAGGGATAGGACATGGCCAGGCAACTGCAATATTAGCCTGCTTCTTTATGAATCAGGCCAGAAACACACTTCATCCTCTTACAACAAGGTGACAAGAGGTAACTCAGCTAAAACTCTGGGGCACCTCAGGCATTCAGACAACACTGGACCCTTTCTCCTCCAGCCCTAGAATCAGATAAAAGGCCTGAAGGAAGAGCCATCTCCCCTTACAGAGAAGACAGATGGGTGAGGGGCCCAAAAAGCTAAGCTGGGGCTATTTAGACAGTGATCCCACATGGTCCCACATGGCACGTGTCACTGCAGGCTCAGCTGGCTGACCTGACTTGGAAACCTCAGACCATAAGGATCACTGATGCTGCTGAATCTGTTGAGGTTTCTTCCCGCCATATGTTTTAAAGACAAATTGTGTTTCTTTTTGCCTCTTCCCCCTTGTTAACTTTTCTCAAGGATCCACTCTTGGGGGAATCCACACTGTTGCTGCTTGTGAACTCAGAGGTGAGATTCCAAACACCACCAGGCTTATTATAATTCTTTTTAATGTCTCTAATTTTCCACTTACAATTTTTTTTATTAATTGGTGCATTATAATCATACATCTTTGTTAGGTACAAGCTAATAAAGGCATATATGCACACATTTCTCATTTAACCCCTTCCCCAATTCCCACCCCACTCCCTTGCCCTCCCTCCTTCTCAAGTTCAGTTTAGTGATTGACTTTGATATATTTGTGAAAGTACATCATGTGCATTAGGGTCCCCCTCCCCACCCCCCGCGTCCATCACCTTCAGTTAAGTCAACTTCTTTGCTCATCTAGGGTTTCTCCTTTTTCATCTGGAGACCCTTTCATGCCCCATCTTCCCTCTAGCATCTGCATATTAGGGAGAACATATGCTTTTTTTACTCTTTGTCACTGACTAGTCTCACTTAACATAATGTTTTCCAGTTCCACCCATTTCCCTGCATATAACATGATTTTGTTCTTCTTTATGGCTGAGTAAAATTCCATTGTGTACATATCCCATAGTTTTGTAATCCATTCATCTGTTGATGGACATCTTGGCTGTTTCCAGAGTTTGGCAATTATAAACTGTGCAGCTATAAACAAAGATACACATGCGTCAGTATGATAGTTTGGTTTTCATTCTTTTGGATAGATACCTAGACGCGGTATTGCTGGATCATATGGTAGGTTCATTCTCATTCGTCTGAAGATCCTCCATATTGTTTTCCAAAGTGGTTGCACTAATTTGCAATCCCACCAGCAATGTATTAGGGTTTCCACTTCACACACCAGCATTTGTTGTTTGTGTTTTTTATGATTGCCATTCTTATGGGAGTTAGGTGAAATCTCAAGGTAGTTTTGATTTGCATCTCTCTGATTGCTAATGATGTGGAATATTTCCTCATACATATATTGGCCATTTGTATTTCTTCTTTTGTGAGGTGTCTATTTAGATCCTTTACCCATTTTTTGATTGGGTTATTTGCTTTTTTAGCTGTGAGTTTCTTGAGTTCTCTGTATATCCTAGATATTAGTCTTCTATCAGAAGAGTAGCAGGCAAAAATTTTCTCCCACTCTGTGGGCTCTCTGTTGAGGTTCTTGATGGTTTCCTTTGCTGCACAGAAGCTCTTCAGTTTAATTCAATCCCATGTGTTGATCTTCCTTTGAGTTGCTTGTGCTTTGGGGGTCTTGTTGAGAAAGATTTTACCTGTGCCTATGTGTTCAAGTGTTGGCCCTATGTCCTCTTCAAGTACCTGCAAGGTGTCTGGCTTGACTTCCAGGTCCTTGATCCACCTTGAGTTGACTCTTGTGCAGGGTGAGAAAGTGGGGTTTATTTCCAGTTTCCTGCATATGGTTAACCAGTTTGGCCAACACCATTTGTTAAAGAGGCTATGTTTTTTTCCAGTGTATATTTTTGGCTCCTTTGTCAAAAATCAATTGACTGTAAGCAATGTGGGTCTGTTTCTGAGTCTTCTATTCTGCTCCATTGGTCTATGTGTCTGTCTTTGTGCCAATACTATGCTGTTTTTATTACTGTGGCTTTGTAGTAGAATTTGAAGTCAGGTATTGTGATGCCTCCTGCATGGTTCTTGTTGCTAAGAACTACTTTGGCTATCCTGGACTTTTTGTTGTTCCAGGTGAATTTATTTATTTATTTATTTTATTGTAATAATTCATGCTTTGTATTTATACATTTTTGTTAGGTACAAATTGATAAAGACAAATGTGCACACATTTCTCATCTGACCATATCCCCAATTCCTACCCCGCTCCCTCGCCCTCCCTCCCTCTCAAATTCAGTTCAGTGAGTGATCTTGATATAATTGTATAAGTACATCATGTGCCTTAGTATGCTCTCCCTCCCCCACACCCCCCATCCATTCCCTTCGGTTAAGTCTACTTCTTTGTTTATCGAGGGTCTCTACTTTTTCATCTGGGGACCCTCTTATGTCCCATCTACTCCCTAACATCGGCATATTAGGGAGAACATATGTTTCTTTACTGTTTGTGACTGGCTAATTTCACTTAACATAATCTTTTCCAGTTGCATCCATTTCCCTGCAAAGAACATGATTTTGTTCTTCTTTATGGCTGAGTAAAATTCCATTGTGTATATATCCCATAGTTTTGTAATCCATTCATCTGTGGATGGACATCTTGGCTGCTTCCATAGTTTGACTATTGTGAATTGAGCCGCTATAAACATAGATACACATACATCGGTCTGATAGTTTGGTTTCCATTCTTTTGGGTATATACCCAGTAGTGGAATTGCTGGGTCATATGGTAGGTTCATTCCCATTTGTCTGAGGATCCTCCATACTGTTTTCCACAGTGGTTGAACAAGTTTGCACTCCCATCAACAATGTATTAGGATTCCCACTTCTCCAGTTCCTCGCCAGCAGGTGTTGTTGTTCATGTTTTTTATGATTGCCATTATGACTGGGGTTAGGTGAAATCTTAAGGTAGTTTTGATTTGCATCTCCCTGATTGCCAATGATGTGGAACATTTCCTCATACATTTATTGGCCATTTGTATTTCTTCTTTTGTGAAGTGTCTATTTAGGTCCTTTGCCCATTTTTTGATTGGGTTATTTGCTTTCTTAGTTGCGATTTTCTTGAGTTCTTTGTATATCCTAGATATTAGACCTCTATCTGAAG
>PVLC010019083.1:0-31150 GCA_004027655.1 Graphiurus murinus | reverse complement strand
GTACTGGGGATTGAACTCAGAGGCGTTCTACCTTCGAGCTACACCCCCAGCCCTATTTTTTTATTCTTTATTTTGAAACCGGGTCTCACTAAGTTTCGGAGTGTCTCACTAAGCAGCTGAGGCTGGCCGCGAACTCGGATCCTCCGGTCTCAGCCTCCCAAATGCTGGGATTACAAGCGTGCGCCACCACGCCCGGCTTCCTTTTTATCTTTTAAGACAAGGGTTTAAGTTATTACCTTCTGGCCTTGGACTTGTAATCTTTCCATCTTATCTGCCAAGTACTAGAATTACAGGCATGTTGCCTGGCTAAAATTAATTTAAGTGGCACATGGACACTTTTTTTTTTTTTTTTTTTTTGCTAGTGGTACTGGGGATTGAGCCCAGGAGAATTCTACCTGAGCTACAATCCCAGCCCCATTTTATTATTTTTGAAACACGGTCTCACTAAGCTGCTGAGGCTGGCCTTGAACCTCTCCTGTCTCAGCCTCCCAAGTATTGGGATCACAGGCATGTGCCACCACTCCCGGCTGGACACTTTTTTTATACAATAGAGAAAAACATAACTCAAAAGTCAAGCCCATGTCTTCAAAGACACTGGCCCTTAAATCTGGGAAACAATGTGGTCTAGGAGAGGACTTAACTCTGATCCTCCTAGGTTTCTTACAGAAGGCGCTTCTTTTCTGGCTAAGTCCTGCTTCCAGAGGCGGCCCAGCCAGTGGCGGGGGCCGGGGCGCCGCTGCATACACAGGAGGCCCCTGGCCAGAAGCACTGCGGCCCCTCTTGGCTCTGAGAGTGGCACATCGGAGGATGGAGGGCAAGCAGCCAGTCCCCAGGGGCCCTCAGATCTGGCGGGGCACGGGGGAGTGAAGAGCACAGCTTCTCTGCCCAAGTGTTACTCTGACACTCAGAGCGACACTGGCCCCTGCTGAGCCTGGCTCCTGCCATCACAGGAGGGGCCCCACCTGAGACCCCGACCTGGCTGCTCTAGCACAGGCCTGCTACAATATACTGTGGCCCCCTGAGCCAGGGTACCAGGATCTAGAGACGTGACCTAGTCTTAACTACATTAGTCATCACTAAGTTGAGAAGTGGCTCAGAAGATATCCCTGCAAAGAAACCAAGAATGGGAAGCGGCTTCACAGAGAAGCCGTGAGCAAGGTAGGTTATCATTTATGTCCTTCAGTAAAGGATTTCTGCTTACATCTTGCTAAATTTAGGTCCAGACTTTATCGCAAGTGCTTGTTTTTTAAACATAGCAAGTGCTTGTCTGGTGTAGACACGGTCCGCTAACTTACATATTGATGTCATACATAGCCATGTTGCCACACTCCACACGCTCAATTTCTAGGCTGTCTCTATTTTCTTTCGGTTTCCTGTGCGGAAGCATTGTTTTCTAGTTACAGCAGCACACTCCTCTCCTCTTCTGTATGCAGCAGCTCTGGCAGGACAAGCACGATCCCGAGAAGTGGGGAGGGCAGCCACCCGTGCTTCCCCGCCACTTCGAATGCAGGCTGCCACACTTTCTCACTTAGAGAGATGCTTTCATGCTTTTTGTGGGTTTTAGCAGATGCCCTTTATCAGATCAAGGAACTGCCCTTCTATTACTGTTCTGAGAGTTTTATTCTTTTTTTTTTTTTTTTTTTTTTTTTTTTTTGCGGTACTGGGGATTGAACTCAGGGGCATTCTACCTCCGAGCTACACCCCCAGGCCTATTTTTTATTCTTTATTTTGAAACCGGGTCTCACTAAGTTGCGGAGGGCCTCACTAGGTAGCTGAGGCTGGCCGCGAACCCGGATCCTCCGGTCTCAGCCTCCCGAATGCTGGGATTACAAGCGTGCGCCACCACGCCCGGCTGAGAGTTTTATTCTTTTTAATCAAGAATATTTATGGCTGGGAGGCTAAAACAGATTTAAGGCAAGCCGGGGCCAACTTGGCAAGACTCTGTCTCAAAATAAAAATAAAAAGGACTGGGGAGGTGACTCAGTGGTAGTGCACCCCGGGTTTGATCCACAGTAATGCAAAAAAAAGAAAAAAAATGTTTTGTTTGGCAGGATCTATTTTCAGGTGACTGTTCTCGTTTAAATTAATATAGTAGTAGTAATTCATCACAGAAGTAGCATAACAGTCCCTTATATGGCCCTTTTTCTGTGCCAAATACTATTCCAAGCACTTTACACAAATCATTTGTGCTTCACAAATGACTCTGCGAGGAAGACAGCATCACCAATCTGTAGAAGAGGGACAGGAGGCTCAGGAGGCCACCTGACATTCTAGGGACACCTATGTACTGGGATTATAGGCGTGCACCAACATGCCTGGCTTCTTCTAATTAATTCTAATTCTAATTTCTACTTTGAGACATGTTTTGTAATGTGTGAAACATCAATTGGTATAACAGATGTGTAAAATAACAGAATATTCATTTTGTAGAGGCATCTTTTGAAAACACTTACTTCAGCCGGGAGTGGTGGCACATGCCTGCATCTCAGTACTTGGGAGGCTGAGACAGGAGGATTGCAAGTTCAAAATCAGCCTCAGCAACTTAGTGAAGCCCCTTACAACTTAGACCCTGTTTCAAGACAAAAAAATAAAATAGGGCTGGAGTGTAGCTTGCAGGTAGAATGCCCCCGAGTGCGATCCCTAGTACCCTCCTGCAAAAAAGAAAACCCTCATTTCTGTTGGAGTAATTATTTTCTGAAAAGTTTACACACACTCAACTTGAACGATATGGCTGCATGACCTGTCCTACAGTGAGCACGATTCAAATCTGGTTGTTTTTTGTTTTTGTTTTTGTGGTGCTGGGGATTGACAGGTGGCATTCTCTACCTCTGAGCTACAACCCCAGCTCTTTTTAAAAAACAAAACAAAACAGGGTCTTGCTAGACTGTTGAGCTCTCCCTATATTGCAGAGGCTCTCCTTGAACCGAGATCCTCTCGGCTCAGCCTCCCAAGTACTGAGGTTAGTTATGTGCCACCACGCCCGGCTGCTTTTTGTTTTCATGAGCTGGGATATCACTACATCCTGCAGGCTGGCCTTGAACTCACTGTCCTCCTTCCTCAGCCTCCCAAGTATCGGGGCTTACAGGCACGCGCCATTTCTAACTCAGGCCTTGTCAGTCACTCCGCGTCACCACCTCACTCCAGAAGGTGGTGAGAGGGAGCGAGGAGCCCGTGTGTGGTGTGTGGGAACATCTGGCCGAGCCCCCCGCCCCGCCGGCCCCACTCACAATTCCTGGCGTGCTCCTTGGAGAGCAGGTAGTTGGCCAGGGGCGGCGTGTAGGTCAAGCACTGTATGGTGGAGTTGAGGAAGCAGGTGTTGCCCAGGTTGTGCAGTCCCGCGCCCACGCGGAACACGCGCTCCCACCTCAGAGACAGCCGCTCCGTGGGGAAGAGCACTTTCTGTGGGGCCGGGACTCCGTCGCCGCTGCCCCCGCTCGGGCGCTCGCTGCCTGCGGGAGGAAGGGCCGAGGGAAGAGAGGGCCGAGTAAGTCCACCCACAGGAACCCTGGCATGCATGCACAGCAGGCAGCGCTCAGAGCCCGGCCCTCCCAGGTCCCCAGAGAGCCCAGGAGTCCAGACAGTCGGCCATAGCCTTCTGGACGCGCAGGTCTGGAACTCAAGACCCCTTTGTAGACGAGGAGACACCACGAGACCAGGCCCTGGCACTGTGCCCGCCGGTGCCTATGCAACCCACCCCAGGGCTGTTAAAGTCTGGAGTGGGGGGCATATTCCCAGGAAGCCCCACGTACACAGACTCCTCCCTCCCAGTCCTACATCACGGTATCTAAAACAGAACCCGACAACGCCCGATGACATCTGCGGTCACCCATGCTAAGTGTCGCCCCCGGTCACCGGCTCAGTCGACACACAGCGGGGCCCGCGGTCAGTACCCGGTCTCCTGGCCTGCAGCTCTTCTGCACTCTTGGGGCGGCTGGCTCCCTCCGTCCTGGGGTTGAGCAGCACATACTTGCTCTTCAAGGACTCCAGCTGGTAGGAGAAGCTCTTGCTGGCCGGCTCGAACTCAATCTTCTGTAAGAGGACCTTCTTGGCAGAGGCGGCCAGGAGCCGGCCCAGCTCCCCGTCCTCGGCCGAGTCCTTGCGGCCGGGTTTCAGGGCCTCCTTCAACTTATCCACTATCGGCATGGTGCATCCCTGGGGACAAGAAGGGACACAGACGTTCACGTCCTAGGTCCCAGAAGTCAGAACATCGCCTCCACCTGGTCACCAGGGGTGTGGCCACCACGGAAGCACCCGAGTCAGCAGCCGGCCCCAAGAAGGAGGGCGCCCAGACCCCCGGGGTCCTCGCGGCCCCTCTCAAGAGGACAAGCGGCCGCCTCAACAGAGCAAAGGTACAGCCACGGCAGCCAGGCTGCCAGACCACCCTGCCACGAGTGTCTCTCCAGCAAGCCTGTGTCCCGTGACCTCTGGTACCACGTCCTCCCAGGGGACAGCAGGGCCCCAGCGTCTGCTCAGAAACACGGTCAGTCCTCATACACATTGGTTACATACACGGCCATGTGACGAAGGGGTCGGCATGCAAGCCAGGTGGCCAGGAATGTCTACAGACTTGCGTTCTTCACCTGAAGACCATGGACCACACGTGGCTACTGGCCATGTGAATGAAACAAGGCTGGTGCCGAGAGAGACACGCCATCAGCGCAAAACACACCACCAAGCCAGGGGGAGGATCGCAGGTTCAAGACCAGCCTCAGCAACCTAGCGAGACTGTCTCAAAACAAAAATCAAAAAGGCTGGGGGTGTAGCTCAGAGGTAGAGGGTCCTGGGTTCAATCCCCAGTACCACCAAAAACAAAACAAAAAAACCAGCCGGGCGTGGTGGCGCACGCTTGTAATCCCAGCATTTGGGAGGCTGAGACCGGAGGATCCGGGTTTGCGGCCAGCCTCAGCTACCTAGTGAGGCACTCCGCAATTTAGTGAGACTCGGTTTCAAAATAAAGAATAAAAAAATAGGGCTGGGGGTATAGCTCGAAGGTAGAATGCCCCTGAGTTCAACCCCCAGTACCGCAAAAAAAAAAAAAAAAACCCACCAGACCTCAAAGGCTTACTACAAGAAAAGAATGTGAAACATCTTGATCTGGTTACGTTACTGTAATTATGATCTTTACGCATATTAGGTTACATGATGAAAATTAACTTCACCTGGCTCTATTTATTTATTTATACTAGAAATTGAACCCAGGGGCAATCTACCTCTGAGTTGCACCCCTAGCCCCCTTTTTAAAATTTTTTGAAATAGATTCTCACAAGCCGAGTGTGGTGGTGCACGTTTGTCATCCCAGTACTTGGGAGGCTGAGACAGGAGGAACATAGACCCTATTTCAAAATAAAAATAAAATAGGTTGGGAGGCTGAGACCAGAGGATCCGGGTTCTCGGCCAGCCTCAGCTACCTAGTGAGGCATTCCGCAACTTAGTGAGACCCTGTTTCAAAATACAGAATAAAAAATAGGGCTGGGGATACAGCTAGGAGGTAGAATGCCCCTGAGTTCAATCCCCAGTACCGCAAAAATAAAATAGGGCTGTAATTTACATGTAGAATGCTCCTGGGTTCAATCCCTAGTACCCCCCCTTCAAATAAAAGCAATGACCAGCAACTTGGTAAGGCCCTCCATAACTCAGTGAGACCCAGTTTCAAAATAAAAAGGGCTGGGGGTGTAGCTCGGAGGTAGAATGCCCCTGGGGTTCAATCCCCAGTACCAAAAAAAAAAAAAGGAAAAGAACAAAGGACAGGCCCAGCACAAGAAGCGCACAGTGGCAGGTGGGGAAGCAGGCTCTGGACGGTGGCAAGCCTCGGCTCCCTTGTCACCTAGAGCTACGGACCCAGGGACAAGTACTTCAACTTCACCAAGTGTCCTATTCTTGGATTGTAAAATATGGACAAAAATAGCCCGGAAGGTGGCTGCAGGGCTTAGTCAGCCAGCTCACAGCGTGAGCCCCAGATGTACGACGGACGCCCCACGAGCGCAGCCGCATAGCAGCGGGAACAGAGGGGATCCCTGCACCCCGTGGCCTGCCGTGCCCCCCGCCACTGCATTCCGCCCCATCTCGACATCTCAACCATCCTGGCCAGAGCTTGGACTACTCGAGTCCCCGTTGGAAAGATGGTTCCCGACATTGCTTGCTCCTATCACACAAATGGTAACCCCTGCTACCCAGCATCCAGCCTGCCCTGGAAAGTCTGCAGACCAAGTGCACCCCTAAACTCCACTCGAGAGAAAGCTAGCATCTTTTCCACCAGCTCATTTATTATTTTGCAGTACTAAGGATGGAACCCAGGGGCATTCTACGTCCAAGCTACATCCCCTGACCTATTTTATTCTTTATTTTGAAACAGGGTCTCACTAAGTAGCTGAGGCTGGCCATGAACCTGCGATCCTCCTCTCAACCTCCCAAGTACTGGGATTGCAAGTGTGCACCACCATGCCCGGCTTCCACCAGCTCTTATTAAGCCGTTAAAGTTTATCACCATGGGATAGCTAATTCTATACATGGGTCAGTATCTTTTTCTATGAAAAATTTCCATAAACTACAGAAATGCAAGAAATTTAGTTTTTAGAAAAGCAAGCACCAGTTCCCTGGCATGAGGGTACCAAAAAGCCATTTCCAATGGGGACTAAGACTTCTTACCAATGTAACACCCAGTGCTGGGTTGTGCGTAGGTAACTCGGAGAGACACACAAACCTCTGCAGGCTTACCTGGGATGTGTGATCCTGGTCTGCTGCTTCCCCTCACAGCAGGGATCCACTTCTCAAGGGAGGGGCAGGTTCTCGGCTGGACACCTGAACTCAGGTGCTCCCAGACGTCAGCCTGTTCAGTGGCCAAGGCTGCCCACAGTGTCCAGGGGTTTCAGCACCTGTGGGACGAGCAGCGACACCTTCACCTGTGCCCACTCTCTTCCCTGCTGTCACTTCCCATGGACGCGGTGCGGGGACTACGAACTTCTACCAGGAAGAAATTATCATCAAGGCTCCAGAGATCTCTCTGGGACTGACTTCAGAACAAGTCCGGAGAATTGTGCTACCTGACCACAAATTATTGCACTGTGTATGTCATGAAAACACTGCTGTCTGCTCTACACGTGTGTGTGTGTGTGTGTGTGTGTGTGTGTGTGTGAGAGAGAGAGAGAGAGAGAGAGAGAGAGAGACTGACTGACTGGGGATTGAACCCAGGGGCATTTTACCTCTGAGCTACACCCCCAGACATTTTTTTCTTAATTTATTTTTAAAACGAGGTCTCACTGAACTGCTGAGAGTCTCACTACTTTGCCAAGGCTCTCCTCAAACCTCCAGTCCTCCTGTCTCAGCCTCAAAAAGTACCCGGATTACAGGCATACACCACCACGCCTGGCTCTGCTCCACATCTTACTCTAACGCTCCCAAGCTCTCAGTCAACTCCAGTCTAAATCTCATTTCCAGACAGGAAGAGGCAATAATAATAACCCCAAATTTTTGGACTGCACCTGCCAGCTCAGTATTTTTAAAATTGGGGGAGTGATACAAGTTGTGGAATGTTGACTTTGCTACATATGGATTTTAACTTCCATCTACACTCACAATGCTTACATAAAATTGAGATACTTAACAGAGCAAAAACATTCCAACACCTGCAAGTGCAGAGAGAACAGCAGCTTGTGTACAATGGCCCCACCGCTCAGCTTCACGAGCTGCCTGACCAATCACGACCCACCTCCCCAGCCCCAGTTACCTTACAGCACGCCTCAGACCTTCCATTTCATCCTAAATAAGAGCCTACTGACACCTCCCCAAACAGACGGCCCTCAGAATACAAGACAAGCTGCAAGGCAAAGACATGGAGCCCTCTGGAAACCTCCCTGGAATGTCATTGGGGTTGTTTGGTCAGGATCACACCTTACCACGGACAGGTGAGAATTCTGTCCTGGACCAACATATGTCCACCAGCTTATGTTCAGGTACCACTTTGCTAGGGGATAAATAAAACTTGGGGAGATTTAACCAAATTCCACTGAGATAACGTAAACCATGCTAATGCAGAGTCAGGCATTTTAAGCAAACATAATTTTTCAAGTTGTGGCAGAAAAACCAATCTCCTTCAATTCCACCTGAAACCTGTGATAACCGAAAAATGCTCTTTCTGGTGTAGGAACCAAAAAAAAAAAAAAAAAAAAAATCTTCTTGTAATCACCGGGAAGACTGCTGATATATATACTTATTAGCACTCTTGGACTCAGGAAGGATGCTCTCCCTGGTCCAGACCTATGGGCCACGAAAGCTCATGCTTATCAATACACATTTCCACCTCGGTGAGGGTTTCTGCGCAGTTTCCTTTAGACAGACACCATTTAAATACATCCTCTCTGCCCTTCTCCCTTTACGTTCACTTCTCCAGAAGAAAAAACAGCACTAAAGACTCACAGGGTCAACCACGTGCGCGGGGGTGGGGTGGGGGTGGGGGCCAGCCAGAAGGGACTGGAGCCTCTTAAAGGGGACTCAGGAGCATAATGAACCAGAGCCCGCAAAGGACACACGGCTTGTCTCCTTGGAGCTGGCTTCTCAAATCCACTGCAGAAACTGGACTGTGTGTGCACAGGGCTATTTTCCCCTCTCTTCTGTCTCTGCTTTAGGATGCTACTCTAGCATCCAAGGCCTCAGCCGGCCAACCTGCCAACAGCACCGGGCGTCCTAAAACCCACACCCCTGCGGCACTGGGCACTGGTCATGGCCTGAGCCTGGCCTTTTCCCGCCGTGACCACGAAGAAGGTTACCTTCTCCACATCTCAGTGACAGGAAACACGTCTCTGCTCCGGGAGGAACACCCTCTCCCTGACCTCGACTCAGGCCATTCCAGACAAAGTCTAGCGCCTCCATACAGCATGCTTTTATGGGTAAAGACGGTCCAGCGTGGACACGCGCGTTGCCTCCTCCTCTGCCCCGGGCTCCTGGCCGGGGCCAGCTCTGTCCTACATCCCTGCTGGGGTTTGTGGGTGGGGGGGAGACACATGGGTCACCCCAAACCCCTACGTGGACTCTGCGACCCCAGACCCATTCGTGGATGGCCCGACCTGGGGTTCCTCGGGAGCGGATGGTGGACAGCGAACTACCAGGCCGTCCCGGGGACATCCATCCCCAGACCCTCGCGGGCAGTGCACCCCCTGGCTCTCCCCAGGGTCACCCCTAGGCCCTCCTGATGGACATCGCAGCCCCCGGCCCCCCTCGGGGTCACCGCCAGCCCCTCGCGGACGGCGCACCCCCGGCCCTGCTCGGGAACTCCCCAGACCCCGCGGACGCGCGCCCACGTCCTCCCCGAGAGCCCCCCAGTCCCGCGGCACCTCCCTGCGCCCCAGGCCCGGCGGGACCCCAGCCTACCCGGCCCCTCGACGGCCCGCTGCAGGCCGGAGCGGCGCTGGCGTCTCCTCTACCGGGCCGCACGCGCACCATCCGGGCCTCCGGCGCCTCACACACGTGTCACGGCGACCCTTAAAGGAGCCGCATCCGGCGGTTGCGCCGCACAGACACCCATAGGTCCGGGTAGCTTTAAGAGGCGGGGCTATCTTCGGCCTACTCTCTGGGCCCGCCCACCTCCGCCTGACGCGTCGGCTGCAGACGTCACCTCCCGGTCCCTGGGCCTCGCCAGCCTACGCGATGACGTAAGCGCGCAGTCAACGACGCCCCGCCCCCTGGCCGTGCCCCGTGCAATTCCCGCAGAGCACGTGAGGCACCGCCACTTCCGGGTCGGCGGCGTGCCCGGGCGGGGCGGCTGCGCTCCTTGCTGCAGCGGATGTCCCGGGCGTCCCCGCTCGCCGTCGCCCCAAGAGGGCAGATGAAGGGCTCTCTGTGCCTCTTCTAATGCTGGGTCCTAGTCTCGGTGCCCCATCCCCACCTCCGACCGGCCCATCTCTACTCCAGGCTCTAAGTGGTCTTTCTTTTTTTTTTTTTTGCGGTACTGGGAATTGAACTCGGGCATTCTACCTCCGAGCTATACCCACAGCCCTATTTTTTATTCTTTATTTTGAAACAGGGTCTCACTAAGTTGCGGAGTGCCTCACTAGGTAGCTGAGGCTGGCCGCGAACCCGGATCCTCCGGTCTCAGCCTCCCAGATGCTGGGATTACAAGCATGCGCCACCACGCCCGGCTCAATTCCCTTTCCTACTTGCCCTTCAACCCCTGGCTCACGCACCACACCCTCCAAGAATCCCTCCTGGATTCTCTCCATCCCTGCCATTATTTCGGGAAGGTCTTTTGGATTTCTTCTCTCTCGGCATAATTGCTTTTTTTTTTTTTTTTTTAATACTGGGGATTGAACCCAAGGGTGTTCTACCTCTGAGCCACGCCCCCAGATCTTTTTTATTTTTTATTTTGAAGTAGGGTCTTGCTAGCCGGGCGTGGTGGCGCACGCTTGTAATACCAGTACTTGGGAGGCTGAGACGGGAGGAACCGGGTTCGCGGTCAGCTACTTAGGCCCTCCGCAACTTAGTGAGACCCTATTTCAAAAATAAGACTGTGCGTATAGCTCGGAGACAGAATGCCCCTATATTCAATCCCCAGTACTGCAAAAAAAGAAAAAGAAAAAAATAAATAGGGTCTTGCTAAGTTGCTGAGGCAGGCCTCGAACCTGTGATCGTCCTATCTCAGCCTCCCAAGTACTGGGATGACAGGAGTGTGCCACCGCACCAGGTGCCCCACCATTACACTTAAGAGCCAAGACAATGTCTCACTCATCTCTGTGTCCCTGGGTCTGGGAGCCAAACCATACCTGGTTATCTCCTTGTAGAGTAAAATGAATTTGCTCCCTCCTGTACTTTAACAGCCCATGGATGGCAGATGTGGGCTAAATTCTGGAGGTACCCATGTCACATTTCACTTATTTATTTATTTATTTATTTATTTATTTATTTATTTATTTTTGCGGAACTGGGAGTTGAATCCAAGGGCATTCTACCTCCAAGCTACACCTCCAGCTCTATTTTTTATTCTTTATTTTGAAACAATGTCTCACTAAGTTGCAGACGGCCTCACTAAGTAGCTGAGGCTGGCTATGGATCCTCCTGTCTCAGCCTCCCAAGTATTGGGATTACACCTGTCTCAGCCTCCCAAGTATTGGAATGACAAGTGTGTGCCACCACACCTGGCTCCGTAGCCCCTATTTTGATTTTTCCCCCTGATACTGGGGGTTGAACCCAGGGGCATTCTACCTCCAAGCTACACCCCCAGTCCTATTTTTTATTCTTTATTTTGAAACAGGGTCTTGCTAAGTGGCAGAGGGCCTGCGATTCTCCTTCTCAGCCTCCTAAGTACTGAGATTACAAGTGTGTGCCACAACACCCAGCTCATCGATTTTTAATTCTTTATTTTGAAACAGGGTCTCGTTAAGTTGTGGAGGGCCTCACTAAGTAGCTGAAGCTGGCTGTGAACCCAGATCCTCCTGTCTCAGTCTCCCAAGTACTGGGATGACAAGCATGTGCCACCACTCCCAGCTTATCCTCTCTCCTTTGTGTGGACATACTTGGTGGTCTGGCCAAAAAGTAGCCAACAGGTCTTAACTCCCATGCAGACCAAGATCTCTTGCCCACCTCTTCCTTCCCCTGTGGGAAAGCCTGCTCTCTCCAAAAAGAATACCTTCCAACAGTCAGTCAGTCAATTGTGAGATGTCCCAGGAGTACCTACGATGCGCTCCAGTGCTAGAACTGGGCTCCCAGGGCCCTTCCTCTACAGCTCAGAGGTGCACCTTGCATACCCCACCCCCAGCAAACCAAGGTGAGCACCATTGGTTCCGAGTTGCAACAGCAACACGGTTACCTAACCCGCCAGGTGAGCAGAATCATTGATTTGGCCTTCCTTCCCCCGCTGCGGTTAACTTTCATGAGCCCTGTGGTCCAGGCATATCCCCCTCCTGTGCCTGGAATGGAAAGTGGGGCCTCCTGCCTGCTGGGCACACACTCCGCCTCTGAGTGGCACCCCCCGCCCCCCGCCTGAGACCCATTTCAAACCGTGGAGACCTGGGGGTCCCATGTTCAGAAGGGAAGTTACACACGCCCTTATTCCCACCAATGCAGATGGGGGTAGGGGCCCAAGGGAGATGTACCCGTTAGTGTTCCGGAGCCTGGCGACTGCAGGAATGCCCGGGATGCTGGACCTGGGTGCCGGGGAACACAGAGGCCCGTACACCACTGTCCCTTTTCACTACCAAAAGGAAGGACGGCTCAGCCACCTGGCAGCTTCCTCACCTTTCCGTTTCATTTCTTATCTCGAGTGGAGTGGAGGAGGCCATCCTTCGGCATGGCGTTGTGTCCCACACAGCTTGTGGGTCAGGAGGACAGCTACGGATGGCTGCAGCCTGGGTCTCGGGCAGGCGGTGGCCTGGCCCATAGGGGACCAAACGCACCTGCTGGCACTTACCAGTGTTCCAGAGGATGCCATCGAGGTCCGAGTCCACCGTGAGATGCTTGGGAGTCAGCCAAGACGTAGTAGTGAGTAGTTTTATTTATTAATTTATTTTTTATTTTTTTGCGGTACTGGGGATTGAACTCAGGGGCATTCTACCTCTGAACTACACCCGCAGTCCTATTCTTTATTCTTTATTTTGAAACAGGGTCTCACTAAGTTGCGGAGGG
The DNA here is from genome assembly GCA_004027655.1 of Graphiurus murinus. NCBI lineage: Eukaryota > Metazoa > Chordata > Mammalia > Rodentia > Gliridae > Graphiurus > Graphiurus murinus. The sequence continues at coordinate 18,541 of PVLC010019083.1, read as the reverse complement.
TCTCACTAAGTTGCGGAGGGCCTCACTAAGTAGCTGAGGCTGGCCTCGAACCTGGATCTTCCTGTCTCAGCCTCCCAAGTACAGGGATTACAAGTGTCCACCACACCTGACTCTTTCTTACATTTTTATTTGCTATTTTCATGGGAAGGTATGTTCCTTCCAGTTGTTACAAAATGAAGAGGTACACAGTAACCTTGTTTCTGAATGTCTTGTTGTCAACTATGGGTTTGTTTCTTGGAGGACAAAAGTTGCCAGGAGAACTAAGTAATTCCCCCAAATCAAAGCCCTGCCTTTTACCACCCAGGACCCAAGACCAAGGCCGCTCACCGCTTAAACCAGGCTCCACGCACTTCCAAGTCTTAGTACAAAATCTATGGTCACAGCAACCACACCAGTACCACACACACACACACACACACACACACACACACACACAAAATCGACACTGGCAAAGCAACTCCAAGGGTTCAGTTTGATTTTAAGGCAAAAATATATCCACTTTTTTTTTTTTTTTTTTGCGGTACTGGGGGTTGAACTCAGGGGCATTCTACCTCCGAGCTATACCCCTAGCCCTATTTTTTATTCTTTATTTTTGAAACCGGGTTTCACTAAGTTGCAGAGTGCCTCACTAGGTAGCTGAGGCTGGCCGCGAACCCGGATCCTCTGGTCTCAGCCTCCTGAATGCTGGGATTACAAGTGTGCGCCATCACGCCTGGCTAATATATCCACTTTTAAAGATACGTTTAAATATATTTTTAGGATATTTAAAGGACTCGAGCGGGGTGCGCTGGCCCAGCCCGGGTCTGTCTCATCTGGACCCTAGAGTGTTTGTCACTGCGTTTCCAGTTGGAACTCCCACTGGCGTCTGCCCTGAGTTGTCCCCATCTTCTTTCACAGGACAAGCAGGGCTGAGGGGGAATGACGGCATCTGGCAGGGCCCCTAACAACCTGGTTACCCCACTGCGGGTGGACAGACCAATTTAAAACTGTTTGCAAGTTGGTTAGGTGGTACATGCCTGGAATCCCAGTACTTGGGAGGCTGAGTCAGGAGGATTGGCAGGTTCAAGGCCAGCCTCAGCAGCTTAGCGAGACCCTCAGAAACTTTGGAAGACCCCGTTTCAAAATTAAAAAAAAAAAAAAATTAAAAGGACCAGGGGTGAGCCGGGCGTGGTGGCGCACGCTTGTAATCCCAGCATTCGGGAGGCTGAGACCGGAGGATCCGGGTTCCCGGCAAGCCTCAGCTACCTAGTGAGGCACTCTGCAACTTAGTGAGACTCGGTTTCAAAATAAAGAATAAAAAATAGGGCTGTGGGTATAGCTCGGAGGTAGAATGCCCCTGAGTTCAATCCCTGGTACCACAAAAAAAATAAATAAATAAATAAATAAATAAAAGGACCAGGGGTGGGGGAGGGGGCGTAACTTGCAGGTAGAATGCCCCTGGGTTCAATCCCCAGTACCAATAAATAAGTAAATAAATAAATAAATAAATAAATAAATAAATAAATAAATGAAAACAAAGTAAAATAAAATATAATTGTTTGCAAAGATCGACAAAATTTGGCTACTTTAAACCCAGACACATGGAATTGGTTATCCCATTCTCTGCATTTTTATATACGTTTGCAAATTTCCATCATGTGAAATTTTACGGACTTTTTTTTTTTTTAAGTCACGTTTGACCTAAATACATAAATACATGAAATGGGTAGCGATCATCTGGTGTGCTCTTTGCTAAGACCCCAAATGTGGCGGGTTGCTGGATTTGTGTGTGTGTGTGTGTGTGTGGGTGGGTGGTACTGGGGATTGAACTCAGGGGCATTCTACCCCCGAGCTACACCCCCAGCCCTATTTTTTATTCTTTATTTTGAAACCGAGTCTCACTAAGTTGCAGAGTGCCTCACTAGGTAGCTGAGGCTGACCTCGAACCCGGGTCCTCCGGTCTCAGCCTCCCGAATGCTGGGATTACAAGCGTGCCCCACCACGCCTGGCTTGCTGGATTATTATTGTATGCTGCTGAACCACTTCCCCCAAGTGTTTCACCATATGGAAAACGCAATCCGAGTATTTCTGCAGTGAGTGATGATAATGGATTGCCCTTAATGCCTTGTGGCACAGAGACGGTGCAAACTAGATTCCACGGACTCCTGACTGCTTCCAAAGGGCTCCGACAACCTTGTTTTTGCCCTCTAAGCACTTTTAAGCAGTAGTTGTGCATGGTGGTGGGAAACAGCTCTTCTGGCAGGCCCTTCCCCGGCCCACAAATAGCAAATTCTGCATGTGGGCTGGAGGGCGGGCAGCCGTTCCAAGTCTAATGAAAAACCAATTTTTTTTTTCCATATGACCCACATTTGGTTAAAATTTAAGTTGTGATGGGGGTCCTGTCTTTCCTAGCAGATAGAGTGAGATAGAATGAGTGGAGAGAGGGGGTAATTTGTGGAATAAAAGGGATTTGAGAAACACAGCAACTGTATTGGTCCATATTTTTTTGTTACAATGACAAAATACCTGAGGCTGGATAATTTGTAAAGAAAAGAGGTCTTTGTTTTTGTTCTTAGCTCACTGTTTGGAAGACTGAAGGTCTGAGATGGCTCCGTTGACTTGGCCTCTGGTGAGAGCCCCCTTGGCTATGACCTGTCATACTGAAGGGCATCCTGGTGGGAGGCCTGTGAGAGGAAGAGGTCTCACTGCAGACAGGAAGCCAGGGAGCAGGAAGGGGCTGGTAGTGATCCCCGCCTCTTAAAGGTCCCCTCACCGCTTAACCTTGCCCCACTGAGGTCCAAGCCCCCAACAGGATACAGGATCCTTTGCAGAACAGACCTGAACCATAACCTCTCTGTAGAGTCAAGCATCAAGCAACAGGTGGACCTTATCAATTCTGATCCACAGCAATAAACCTTAGAAAACCCTTTAGGAGCCCGGCGTGGTGGCGCACACCTGTATCCCAGTACTTGGGAAGCTGAGATAGGAGGATCATAGGTTCGAGGACAGCCTCAGCAAGTAGTGAGACTCTCAACAACCTCGTGAGAGCCTGTTTCCAAATAAGAAATAAAATTGGGCTGGGGTGTAGCTTCAGGGTAGAATGTCTCTGGGTTCAATCCCCAGTGCCACTAAAAAAAAAGAAAGAAAGAAAGAAAAGCCTTTATTAGGCAGGGAAGTCAGAACACTAACTAGATTATTCCGTGACATTAATAAGTTCCAAGTATGTCTTAAGGTGTGATGAGGTATTTCAGAAACTTTTGTTGTTATTTTTTTGTTTTTTTTCAGTACTGGGGATTGAACCTGGGGCATTCTACCTCTGAGCTACACCCCCCAGCCCTATTTTTTATTCTTTATTTTGAAACAAGGTCTCACTAAGTTGCGGAGGGACTAAGTAGCTGAGGCTGGCCGTGAACTCAGATCCTCCGGTCTCAGCCTCCCAAGTATAGAGATTACAAATGTGTGCCACCATGCCCGGCTTGGAAAGGTTTTTAAAACATTTCGGGGAGGGGGAAGCACCCTAATGCACATGATATACGTGCACAAACATATCAAAGTCAATCACTAAGCCGATCATGAGAAGGAGGGAGGGGAGAGGGAATGGGGTGGGAATTGGGGAAGGGCTACACGAGTGCCGTGTGCATGTATGCCTCTACCAGGTGTACTTCATGCACCAATAAAAATTTTTAAAAAATGAAAAGACAAAAAAAAAAGTTCTTTTTTTTTCAGGCACATGTACTGAAATATTTACAGATGAAACCTTTTGATGCTGGAGTACAGCAGGAACCAGGCTCCCTGTGGAAGCTGTGAGATGGGGGTATGGTCCTAGCCCTCTTTCTAGTTGATGAAATGCTCCTTATCAACAAGTTAGGCTGGCCGTGGTGGCGTGCGCACCTGTAATCCCAGTACTTGGGAAGCTGAGACAGGAGGGTTGCAGGTTTGAAGTCAGCCTCAGCAACTTAGTGAGGCTCTGTTTCCAAATATATATTTTTAAAAATGGGCTGAAGGGATAGCCTGGAGGTAGAAGGTCCCTGGGTTCCACCCTCAGTACCACACACACACACACACACACACACACACACACACACACACACACACACAAAGTTAGAGCCAGGCATAATGGTACATGACTGTTATCTCAGTACTTGGGAGACTGCTATCGGAGGATTTCAGGTTCGAAGTCAGCCTCAGCAACTTAGTGAGACTCTGTTTCCAAATAAAAAATATAATAATAGGGCTGGGAGCATAGCCTGAAGGTGGAAGGCCCCTGAATTCCACCCTCAGTACCACCAAGAAAAAAAAAAAAAAAAAAGCCAGGCGTAAGAGTGCATGCCTGTTAGCCCAGTACTTGGGAGGCGGCTATAGGAGGACCACAGATTCAAGGCCAGCATGTTGTAATTTAGTAAGACCTTGTTTCAAAATAAACAACTAGAAAGGGTTGGAGGTATAGCTCAGTGGTAGAGTGCCCTGGGTTCACTCCTCGGTAACACACACACACACACACACACACACACACACACACACACACACACACACATTAGAGGCACGTGCTGCGTGAATGAAGGAGAGCCGGTCACATTCTGCTGTCTCTACATTGTCACTTCTAGCTGCCCCATCGCTGCCCCAGCCCAGCTTCTCAGAGCACCCTGGCCTCTATTTCTCTCGGATCCAGGAGCCCCTTCCCCTGAAGTGGGAGACGCTCCCTTGAGCTAGAAAGTGTAGTTCTTGACACACAGAGAGCGAGCCGACCTTCTCTTTGATAATATTGTTTATTGTCCATTGACAGAGCAATCGCTCAAAAATGATACAAAGCATCAGAGACATGCGCAGTCTGCTTGTTGACGTTCAACTCTCCTGTGCCCCCAGCACAAGGTGGGGGGGGTCCCGGATTTCATATTCCAGCATGAACACGTCGCTCCCCCCAACAGTAACAAAAAAGAGATCCAAACAGACAAACAAAAACAAAATCAACAAAGCTTTAAATTATGGCGGCCAGTCCGGTGTTTCTTAATACTTAGCGAGCAAAGATTTGAAACCAACTACAATGTAAACTTCATTTTAAATATTTTGAGTCGCTTGCCTGATGGAAAGAATCGAGGGAGGAAAGAGTAGGGCTTCGAATAGAACATATAAATTAAACAAGGCCAAATGGACATCCTTCTTGCAGTTGGAATATATATATGTGTGTGTATATATATATACACTGCAGTTATTTACTGGGAAGGTATTCGAGTGCCTCTTTCTCTTGGCTGTCACCAGGCACCTCATTTTGCTCTGCTTTTTGTTTTCTTCTGCTCAGCAAGGGCCGAAAAACCAATGTGCGTGGATCAAATATAAGGGCCATCTTTTGGAACCAAGCTACTCAAAGATCCTGTCCTTTGTAAGAATTTGAACCAGAGAACAGAGGACAGGAGGCGGAAAAAGCAAAGATACTCGGAGAACGAACAAAAAGGTCTGAAGGGATCCACTACCACGCTGGGTCAAATGCTTCCTTGATGCAGAAACCTTTTTTTTTTCTTTTTCTTTTTCTTTTTTTCAAAAGTGCAATTCTAACACCTACCAAGGGTAATAAAAAACACAGCACAGGAATGATTACAGCGGATGTCAGAAACAAACCCAAACATTGAAGAAGTCAGCAGAGATTGGAGCCAATGTTACATATGATATCACCGTACAGGAAGCAAACAGGGCGGGGGTGTTATATTGGTCGGGCAGGTCTAATGGTGGTGTATATACTGAAATCACGTGAACTGGTCCATTATGACATCTTACCAACTTTATATCACTGTACAGCATGAAAACACCCTCGGGGCAGGGGCTGATTCCTAGGTAGTCTCCCAATCCATTCTAGAAAGGGAGGTCATTGAGTTCTGCGCTGACCGGGTCCTGGGGGGCCACCGGGGGGCTGTGGCTTCCCGGGGGGGGGGTCAGGAGTCTATGGTTGTTTTGGGGTCACTGCAGAATAGAACAGGCTGCTTAGAACAGGTGACTTTGGAAGCACTGTGCAGAACTACTTATGGGTGGTCACGTGGTTCTATGATGTGTGTGCACATATCATGTGTGTGTCTGCATGACATGCACGCGATGTTACGTGTGTGTCTGCACGACATGCACGCGTATCCTTGGAACTGTTCATCTCTAACGCTTGGGTGGGAGGGAAAAAGAGATTATCTATTACTGTGAACGCTCTGCCTACCTCGCCACCATTTTATTGGCCTCAGAAGAGCATTTTTAGGGAAGAAGGGTTTTCCCTGTGATGTGCCTTACACGGGTGATCCTCATGACATAAGTAGAGGTCGACCTCGGCACACCTGCGACTTGGGCGCGCGCGTTAGCTGAGAATTCATCTTGAGAAAAAGGAGATGTCTCTCAGAAGAGGCCACGGTGTCCTGGGGGGCCCAGAAAAGCAAGAATGTCACAGAGCCACCTGCTGCCTTTGGGATAGGGCGTCTTTTGCTACACTTAGCTAACATCACTTGGAGAAATCCACTTGCACTGCCGGGGAGGGAGATGTCACTCCACCTGCCGGGCACACGAGACCAGCTTGTTATGTCTTTAGTTTGCACACATAGGGAGCATTGTCACCCAGGCTGCCGGCTACACCCCGCACCCCCAGGACAGCAATGCTGGGTGGCTCGATCCTGCCAACCGATGCCAGGTGGGAAGGAGGCAAAGGCAACAGGAGGAGGAGTGTACGCAAGGGCAGCCGGGCCCCCGGCTGTGCGCCTGCTCCTGCACCGGGCACAGGTCCCCTCCTATCCCTAGCGGCCGCAGACTGGACTGGGAACGGGACCAGAACCACTTAGTTAAAGCTGTAACGTGGCTCAGGGAGGGCGTCTCCCTCCCCATCTCTACGAGGCTGCAAGGGAGGCTCCTGCTGGAATTCTGCAGATTCACAGAACCAAGTTTGGTGGTGGTGGGGGGTCCTCCAAGAACGAGCCGCTGCATCCAGGACTGGTCTCAGGGGAGTCACAGGTGCTGGGAGTCCACCACGGGCCCAGGGAAGGTGAGGAGCACTTGCAAGGGGCAGGGACTGCCACCTGGGCCAGAGCAGTGGCCGCTGCGGAGAACGAGGTGCGTGCCCCTCTCCCGATGACAAGGACCTGGTAGGCCTGCTACACGGTCTTGCAACGACCCTCCAAAGTTCCTGCAGAATGCACATTTCCAGGCTGGGGAGACCCCCCGCTAAATGCTGCCTGCCTGGCATCTGTGATGGTGACCAGGAGGACCCGGGAGGACGTCTGTGTGTCCCGCCCCTGCCTGTGCCAAGACTGGACCGGAGACACACACTGCCCAGGCTGGCGGACAGAGGAAGCGTGGGGTGGGGGGGAAGCAGGCTTACCTCTCCCTCCAGACCCACAAGCGTGTTTAGGAGGAAAGTGGGGGAGGGGAAGGGTAGAATCACACTAAGGTTGACCCGCTCGGGTGACTGTTTTATTCATGCTGTTTCCAGGAAGGGATGTCAGAGCTGGACCAGTCTCAACCCTCGAAGGCAGCTTTTCAATTGACCACAGACACCGTCGACCTGCTTACGGGTCCTCAATGTCGAGGAACTCCTGCTTGGGCGGCGCCGCCCCCCGGTACCACGCACAGGAGCCGTCGCTTCTCTTGATGCAGGCGAAGAACTTGGCCTGGTGGCCGTTGATGCTTTTCTCGGTGACCCAGTCCATCCAGAGGCACTCGTCCGGGGAAGAGATGTAGCACGGGATCATGGGGCAGCGCGTGATCTAGGGGGGAGGGGAGGCACAGGCAGGCGGAGGATTTATCAGGCAGACTGAGGAACGGGGGAGGCCAAGGCTGCTGAGGGTGGGGAGGGCGTCTCCACCCAGTGGGTGCTGAGGTTGGCAGCCTTGCCCAGTCCTGAGCTCCCTGTACAATGGCAGCCAGCTTGCTCAAGGGACCTCAGAAGGACCCGGGGGAAGGGTGTGCACCCCCACACACACACAGCACCCCCACTGGTGCAGATGCACCTCCACCTCGGCCAGCTGGTCTACCTTCTCTACCCATCAGATGGCTTCAGCTCAGCCTGTCCTCCTGGAGGTGCAAAAACAGCAGCAGCCACGGTAATAAACAGGTCTTCTGTTTCCTGGCAGCAGGTTCTAGCCCAGTAAGACCGCTCAGACCGTGCTCTCAAGCACTTGCTCCAAGATCATGGGCAACTAGCATTTTTTTTTGTGTGTATGTGTGTGGTACCAGAGATTGAACCCAGGGGTATTCTACCTCCGAGCTACACCCCCAGCCCTATTTTTAATTCTTTATTTTGTTTGTTTATTTATTTATTTATTTATTTGTGGTGCTGGGGATTGAACCCAGGGGCATTCAACCTCCGAGCTACACCCCCAGCCCTATTTTTCTTCCTAGAAGCTCTGCGCCATCAAGTTGGATTCGTGTCCCTGCCTCTAAATGTCCCTTTGCCAGACATGCCCCTCGGGGCTTTCCCGACTCCCGGGCGGTGGTGCCTTCCCAGGGCGCCCTCCGGAAGCAGCACCCAGCAGGCCGAGCGGGATGGTAAGCCGGGGCACACAGCACGGCCGTCCACCGGAGACGCCTTTGCAGGAGGACGCCAAGGCCCAGGGGCACGGCCACTCACCTTGCACTTGCAGCCCATCTGGTATCTGTGGTTCAGGCTCTTCTTCTGGGTGGTGCTCAGGGTGTCCCAGGGCACGATGAAGTCACAGAGGGTGATGTGCATCTTGCCGTCCCCTTCAGCCTTTCCTGGGGAGGGACCAGAAATCACCAGCTCAGGGCACGTTCCCCTTTGCACGCGCCTCTGCCACCTGGAGGCAGTTCAGGGGTGTGGAGAGTTTTGTCCAAGAATACCACAGACTGCTTATTCTTTTTTTTGTGTGTGTGTGTGTGTGGTACTGGGGATTGAACTCAGGGGCATTCTTCCTCCGAGCTACACCCCCAGCCCTATTTTTTATTCTTTATTTTGAAACCGAGTCTCACTAAGTTGCGGAGAGCCTCACTAGGTAGCTGAGGCTGGTCGCGAACCCGGATCCTCCGGTCTCAGCCTCCTGAATGCTGGGATTAAAAGCATGCGCCACCACGTCCACCAGACTGCTTATTCTGAATTTGAAAAAATGGCTCGCGTGTGTGAACTGGGTGCAGGGGGCTGCCGTACCTGTAATCTCAGTGTTTGGGGGTGCTGAGAGAGGATTGCAGGTTCGAGGTCGGCCTCAGCAACTTAGCGAGAGAACCCTCAGCAACTTAGCAAGACACTGTTTCCAAAAAAGAAAAAGGGGTGGTGTAGCTTAGAGTTCAGAAGTAGAATGCCCCTGGGCTCAATCCTCAGTATCAAAATAAAATATGTTTACTATAGAATACATAAAATACACAAGAAACAAAAATGATTTTTTGAGGGAAAAAAAAAAAAACAGGCTCCTGTATTTTCATTATCTACAGCTGCTCTGATGCATCTCCTGCCGATATTCTGTGGCGCGTGACGATCCATACACAAAGGATGATCGCGTAGCATGTAGGTCACCTCCTTTGCTGTTTTCCTGCTCCCCAAATAATATTTATTCATGAGCATTTCTGTCTTTTGAGGTTGAATTTGTAATCCTGCCTTTTCCTATTACGGCTAGCAAACACGGAATTTTTTTTTTTGCAGAGCTCGGCTGTCAATCTCCCTCATCAGCCACAAGGAGGCGCTGTTCCTTCCCTGTGCCCCGGGCTCCTCTGGTGCTCTGCTCCCTCCCTCGGCCCTCTGCAGAAGACATCACATCTGTGACAGCCTTGGCAGTAGCCAAGGAGGAGAAGAAAGAGCAAACGAGAGTGTTCCAGGGTATGACACAACCTATCGGTGCCCAGGGAGGGCATTTAAACACTCAGTGCTCATGCACCCCGACACCTCGTCAAGATACACCGATGCCCCCGGGCAAGCACCAGAGCCCGGCAGAGCTCGATGGGCGAGTCCCCAAGAGGCACCCAGCCTCCAGCTATATCCTGAGCACCTCGCTTGACAAGGTGTCAGTACATCAGCGTAATATCTCGGGCGCAGCCCCGGCTGCACTCGGAGAACCCACTAATAGAATCATAGCTCAGAGGAGGAATAATGCAGCTTGTCGGCTGCACCCCCGTCGTGAAGAAACAAGGCTGCAGTCTGCGGTCTGGGCAATGCAAGTGGACTTGCCAGAAGCTCTGAGCGGGCACCAGTGACATCCAGCGGGCTGGGCACGCTGCCTCAGTCCTGCAAAATCGCTGGGTTTGCAGCCTCATGCTCTTGCTTCTGGGTTAGCCGCTCTTCTTACCTTCAGGAGCTCAGTGTGTGTGTGTGTGTGTGTGTGTGTGTGTGTGTGTGTGTGTGTGTAACCCAAGGGTACTCTACCTCTGACCTCTGAGCTATACCCCCAGCCCTTTTTATTCTTTTGTTTGGAGGCAGGGTCTCACTAGATGTTTGGAAACAAGATATTCCTAGGTTTCTTTCTTTCTTTTCTTTTCTTTTTTTTTTTTTTTTTTTTGCGGTACTGGGGATTGAACTCAGGGGTGTTCTACCTCTGAGCTATACCCCCAGCCCTATTTTTTATTCTTTATTCTTTATTTTATTTATTTTGTGTGTGTGTGTGTGTGTGTTGCTGGGGACTGAAACTGAACTCAGGGGCATTCTACCTCCGAGCTACACCCCCAGCCCTATTTTTTTATTCTTTATTTTGAAACAGGGTCTCACTAAGTTGCAGAGTGCCTCATTAGGTAGCTGAGGCTGGCTGAGAACCCGGATCCTCCAGTCTCAGCCTCCCGAATGCTGGGATTACAAGCGTGCGCCACCACGTCCGGCTTGAGTAGAATCTTTTTAATGGTCCTCGTTCCTAGCATCTCAGAATGTTAAAGAAGACCCCTGTTGGTATAATAAAGACTTGGTTGGGCTTACATGATATGAACATCTGTTGCAACGTTCTACTTATGTCTGTCTTGGGGGAAAGAAAATAAAAAGCCAGGCATGAGTCCTGGATACAGAAAAACAGGAATTAATTAAAATGTGTAACTAAGGGTTGTATGTTTACTTTGCCTTTTCAGAGAAGGGGACTCTAGAAGAAAATTACAGGGCCACTTCTGTCGGAGTTTCTGAGCGTGGTCTCGCGGTGCCCGACTCCACATGTGAGGCTGAGTCACCAGCCCGGGAGGAGGTGGGCTGCCTCAGGCCATGCGGTCACTGTTGGGGCCACAGCCAGCCCCGGAGGCGCGGTTTTCCGAGCCCCGTGACTTCTGGTTAGCCCTTGGCTCCAGGTCCCAGCCGGGCCAGAGAACCACAGAACCGCAAGCAAGCTCTGTGCCTCTGATTCTATCTGGAGTCACCTGACAGAGCTCAGAGGAAAAAGCCGAAGGAGAGGGCTCCTGGGGTGGTGGGGAGTCGGGCTTCTCAGCTCCCCACCGGAGGACATGAGATGAAGCAACGCGCCTCCCTGGGTGGAAGGGCGGGCCTATGGGCGGGCAGGCGGCCCCCTTGCCTAGCTTTCCTACAGAGTGGACCTCGAGGGAGAGCGCCGAGGTGGCCTCGGGCTGCCCTGGACACCTTCCGTCTCAGAAGCTTTCAAGGATGGCTTTTCATGGAGGACCCTTCCACGAAGCAAGGGAGCTTTGTGCCCCTCCCCACGGGTGCTAGACCCCAGGGCCAACCCCTCAGCGCTCCCTGCGGAGCTGGGGCACTCGTGCAGGTCCAGCCACCCCCAACTTAAGGAACAAAATCATCAGCTACCCCCTAGTAAGCTCTGATGGAGATGCCTGGCGCCTCCCTGGGTTCCCCGCTTTCATCTTTGAAACAAGCTCAGGGAGCAGTCGCTACTGTCACCCTCCCCAGTCCATGACAGGCAGGGGAGGTCGAGTCACGTGACCCAGAATGGGAGCTGGTCAGGAGCTAGGGCATGAGTTCGACTCACGCTAGCATGTCCCAGAGAGAGAGAGAGAGAGACAGACAGACAGACAGACAGACTGGGGATTGAACCCAGGCGTGTTGTAGCTCTGAGCTACACCCCTAGCCCTATTTTTAATTTTTTTATTTGGAAACTGAGTCTCACTAAGTGCCTGAGGCTGCCCTCGAACCTTCGATCCTCCTGTCTCAGTCCTCCAAATACTGGGATTACGGGCGTGCTTAGGCCACTCTGCCCAGCTAATGCCCGGCGACTTACTCTTTTTATACAAGAAACTGTTACCACTTGGCACATTTAACTGTGTATCATCATGGAAACCTCACAGTGCTTCTTTGAGATACTAAGTAGTGTCTAAATTGGGAAGTCAATGATGTAAAATTGCATGCAGAATTCAATGGAGAAGAGCACCAATTTTTTTTTTAAACTTAAAAACGTATGCATGTAGAAAGGAAGGAAATTCTGACATATGCTACAGCAGGGATAAAACTCGAGGCATTATGCTCAGCGAAATATACAGACACAGGCGGATGTTTGAATTGCTTATCCGAGGTCCCGAGAATAGGCACAGTCACAGAGACAGAAAGTGGAGTGGCAGGTGCCGGGGACCAGGGGAGGGAGAGATGGGGGATGCTGGGGAAAGGGGGGAGGTTTCAGCTTGGGATGGCGAAGTCCTGGAAATGGACAGTGACGGTTATACAACACTGTGAACAGACCTAGTGCCCCTGAGTTGTACACTTAGAAATGATTAAAATGACCGGGCGTGGTGGCACACACCTGTAATCCCGGTACTTGGGAGGCTGAGACAGGAGGATCGCAGGTTCAAGGGCAGTCTAGTAAGTAGTGAGATTCTCATCAACCTAGCCAAGACCCTGTTTCCAAATAAAAATAAAATTGGGCTGGGGGTGTAGCTTGGAGGCAGAATGCCCTTGGGTTCAATCCCCAGTGCCACGCACACACACAAATTAAAATGGTAAAATTTATGATATGTATGTATATATATTTACTGCTTTTTTTTTTTTTTTTTGGTGCTAGAGACTAAACCCAGAGACATTCTATCTCCAAGCTACACCCTCAGTCCCTTTAATTTTTTATATTATTATTATTATTATTATTATTATTATTGTTTTTGGTGCTGAGCTACACCTCAGCTCTATTATTTATTTATTTATTTTTGGTGGTACTAAGGATTGAATCAAGGGGCATTCTACCTCCAAGATACACCCCCAGTCTTATTTTATTTTTTATTTGGAAGTAGGGTCTCACTAGATTGCTGAGAGCCTCGCTAAAGTTGCTGAGGCTGGCTTTGAACCTGAGCTCCTCCTATCTCAGCCTCCCAAGTACTGGGTTTACAGGCATGTGCCACCACATCTGTTTTTATTTTTTTATTTTGAAACAGGGTCTCACTAAGTTGCTGAAAGCCTCACTAAGTTGCTGAGGCTGGCCGTGAACCTGTGATCTTCCTGTCTCAGCCTCCCTAGTACTGGGATTACAGGCGTGTGCCAGCATGCCTGGCTTATTTACTGCCATTTTTAAGGCAGTATGCAGTCCATTTTAGAAGTGTGTTTTCTCAATCTTATGCTCCATGGCCAGCTGGGAGACTAAACCGTGCCCATATAACTAGCTTGCTTTCAGCAGTGAATCTGGAGTGGGCCAAGATGATAGGCACAGGGTTAGGTAATTGTCTCTCCAAATACTGTATGTGTGTGTGTGGGGGGGGGGTTACTGGGGGCTGAACCCAAGGGTATTCTACCTCTGAGCTATATCCCCAGCCATATTTTATTTTTTTTTTATTTTGAAACAGGGTCTTAGTTGCTGAGGCTGGCCTGGAACCTGTGATCCTCCTGTCTCAGCCTCCCAAGTACCGGGATTCCAAGCATGGGCCACCATGCCCAGTTTCCAAATGCTTTTAATCTTTTTTTTTTTTTTTTTTTTTTTTTTTTGCGGTACTGGGGATTGAACTCAGGGGCATTCTACCTCCGAGCTATACCCCCAGCCCTATTTTTTATTCTTTATTTTGAAACCGAGTCTCACTAAGTTGCAGAGTACCTCACTAGGTAGCTGAGGCTGGCCGCGAACCCGGATCCTCCGGTCTCAGCCTCCCAAATGCTGGGATTCCAAGCATGGGTCACCATGCCCAGCTTCCAAATGCTTTTAATCTTTATCGTATGTGCAGCTACAATCTGGCTGGATTTGGTTCTTGGCGAACCTAGGAAGCATGTGTTGTGTTACTTGTACAACCATCTTCTTGCTGAGACTGGGGACGATTTAACAGAGCTGTGTGTAGGGACAGCACGGCACACACACATAGCCCATGTATGCGTGCAGAAGCCCGGGATGGCTAAAGCGGAGGAGGACTTTAGCAGGAGAGAAGGTGGCCACGTCCCCACGACCACCGAAGCGACTCCACCAGTCCCCATCAGGAGCCTGTCCCTTTCAGGAGGGGACTGAGCATAAGAGATTTCCCTACCATGCACCCCAAAGAAAGAAAACAGAGGGACTGCCGGCAACGACCACCATGCTGCGGCCCCGTGCAGCTCCGCCCTGGCCCTCTCGGCTGCTGCGGCTTCCCGGCGCTCTTGGGTGGGCGGCACGGGGCAGAAGCTGGAGCCAGGCGCACAACTCCGGGCTGCTGCACAATCCCCAGCTCTGGGCTGCCCACTGCAGGACCCTCCACCTTCTAGACTAGAGGACAGTGCTTCAGGGCTCAGCACCGCTGGGTGGGGCAGGTGTGACCGACTGCAAAGGACCCCAGGAGATGAAAACAGGGTCCAGAGCGTCCCTTGCAAGGGAGGCGTGTGTCCCCAGCTGCAGAGGAACGACCCTCCCGAGTGTCAGCTGACCAGCTACCGGTTGGCCATCTCCGGATAGGAGGCTCTGCCTTTGCCACGGATGGGTCAGACACGGGCTCTCAGTCCTGGCAACACACTGGGGGAGCTTTAAAAAGACGGGTGCCAAGTCAGGCGTGGTGGTACATGCTTGTAATCCCAGTACTTGGGAGGCTGAGACAGGGGGATTGCAGGTTTGAAGCCAGCCTCGGCAACTTAAGGAGATCCTATTTCCAAATAAGAAATAATATCGGGCTGGGGTATAACTTGGAGGTAGAATGCCTCTGGGTTCAATCCCCAGCACCACACAAAATAAATAATTAAAAATACCGATGCCCGGGCCTCAGCCCTAGAGGTTCTGTCTGCTTTGGTCTGGGCACCACCTGGGCAGGATATCTCAGCGGGCAGTGCATTCGGAGGCCCGAGGGGTGAGATGTGGGGCCGTCAGAATTCTAAAGCCCGAGCCGGGCTTGGTGGCGCATGCTTGTAATCCCAGCATTTGGGAGGCTGAGACCGGAGGATCCGGGTTCGAGGCCAGCCTCAGCTACCTAGTGAGGCACTCCACAACTTAGTGAGACCCGGTTTTCAAAATAAAGAATAAAAAATAGGGCTGGGGGTATAGCTCGGAGATAGAATGCCCCTGAGTTCAATCCCTAGTACCGCCAAAAAAAAAAAAAAAAAAAAGAATTCTAAAGACTGGACAAAAGGACTGTAATGGCAGGATGTGGCTGCCCTGCTGTCCGAAAGACCGGGCGCAGATTCTGGGGCAGTGTCCTGGCAGCGACACTGGGGTGCTGCACGGAGCTTGTCTGACCACCAGCTGTCCTGGGAGGAAAGTTCCAGTTCTCGGTATCTGCCGAATGCAGTTGTGGGAAAGCTCCCACTCTGGCCAATTTCAAGCCGCCACAATGACACCGACCAGGTACGAGTGGGCCCGAGCGTTGGCCACTGCAGCTGGGCAAACTGTTTCATCAGTTTCCCATGTCTGTAAAATGGGAATCCAAACAGCACCTGTATTGCAAGGAGGCTGGGAGGATTCACTGTAATCCGTGCGCCTAGGAGCCAGGGAAGGGAGCACCTGCTTGTGTCAACGGGAAGGTGCTAAGGCCCGGAGGGGAGACTTCCAGGACCCAGAGCCTCAGCAGAATCCTGGATTGTAAGCCGGGCGTGGTGGTGCACACTTATAATCCCAGCATTCGGGAGGCTGAGACCAGAGGATCCGGGTTCGCGGCCAGCCTCAGCTACCTAGTGAGGCACTCTACAACTTAGTGAGACTCTGTTTCAAAATAAAGAATAAAAAATAGGGCTGGGGGTGTAGCTCGGAGGTAGAATGCCCCTGAGTTCAATCCCCAGCACCGCAAAAAAAAAAAAAAAAAAAGAATCCTGGATTGTTTAGACACACCAGCACAGGGCTGGACCACAGTCAGCTTGGGAAGCCCTGCAGTTTGGCCAGACCACCCCTAGGGGGCGGTGTGACGAGTTTCCTCCTGAAGGAGCAAGACCAAGGAGGGGAGGGAAAGCTTGGCACTCCGCCCCCGCCCCCTGGGAGGGTCCCCGCGGCCACAGGCTGCACCCCGCACACCTGCGATGAGATATTCCTTCTTGCCTCCAACGTCCAGCGAGACCCCACACACTGCGGAGGAGGGGGCGGTGTAGATGAACTCTATGTCCTTGTCGGGCCCCTTGAACATCTGGAAAGGTAAGGACAGGTTAAGTGTCAGCAGGGATGGCAGGCACTGCCGGCAAATCCTACCCTGAGCCCCGCAGGTGCGTCCTACTGCCTCAATACTGCCGCGGGGCAAAGGCGGAAACGCGTATGTGGACAGATTAAGGCAAATGCAGTAGATTAAACGCGCATGCGGATAGGTTAGAAGCCCTCCCTTGCTGGAGCAAAGGGATTTTTGGCCTGGCTCATCCTTACTGTGGCGATCTCAGGCGGGGGCACAGCTGTCACCTGGAGGGGACTTTCTCAGACAGTACTTCTGCACACCCCCCTTGAAGTCACCTCAGAATCTCTGGGGAGGGGCTTCCGTAAATCTTGGAGATTCTGGCCCATCCTGGAGAACCTTCCTATATTTCCAGGAATTTGGTGGGTTTTTCATTTACTCGATTGATTGATTTGGGTGCTGGAGATTGAACCTGCACTCCTATTTCCTTTTTTTGTGTGTGTGTGCGGTACTGGGGATTGAACCCAGGGGCATTCTACCTCCGAGCTACATCCCCAGCCCTATTTTTTGTTTTGAAACAGGGTCTCACTAAGTTGCAGAGGGCCTCACTAAGTAGCTGATGCTGGCCCCGAACCTGTGATGATCCCCCGTCTCAGCCTCCCAAGTACTGGAATTACAAGCGTGTGCCACCACATCCGGCTCCTGTTTCCTATTTTCAGGAAGTTTGAGGGAGCCTTGGCTGCCGCACAGGATAGGAGCAGAGAGGTAGTCCTGGAATTGGGAAATGACTCTAAGGGAGGGTTTTCTCAACCTCTGATTTACTTTCAACCCTTCAGGGACATGCCTGCCCCTCAGGTGAAAGAGCATTTTCCTAGCCCCAGGGAAGAGTGTTTTTGTTTTTGTTTTTAAAGGTTTTTAGTAAGCAAGCCAGGAACGGTGGCACATGCCTATAATCCTAGTATTTGGGAGGCTGAGACAGGAGGATCACAGGTTTGTGGCCAGCTTCAATAACTTAGTGAGGCCCTCGGCAACTTAGTGAGACCCTGTTTCAAAATAAAAGAATAAAATAGGACTGGAGGTGTCGCTCAGAGATAGATTGCCCTTGGGTCCAATTCCTAGTACCGCAAAAACAAAAAAAACAACAGCAAAAAAGAGATTTTTAGTAAGCAGCTGGGAACAATGGTGCATGCCTGTAATCCCAGCTACTCAGGAGGCCGAGGCAGGAGGTTTGCAAGGTGGAGTCCAGCTCGGGCAGCTTAGTAAGACTGTCATAACTATAGCTTGGGGGTGTAGCTCGGCGGTAGAGTGCCCCTGGGTTCGGGCGCCAGTACTGGGGAAAAAAACAGTTTTAATAATCAAACCCAAAGCCAGGCATGGTGGTGCATGCTTGTAATCCCAGCATTCGGGAGGCTGAGACCGGAGGATCCGGGTTCGAGGCCAGCCTCAGCTACCTAGTGAGGCACTCTGCAACTTAGTGAGACGCGGTTTCAAAATAAAGAATAAAAAATAGGGCTGGGGGTATAGCTCGAAGGTAGAATGCCCCTGAGTTCAATCCCCAGTACCGAAAAAAAAAAAAAAAAAGAATAAAAAATAGGGCTGGGGGTATAGCTCGGAGGTAGAATGCCCCTGAGTTCAATCCCCAATACCACACACACACAAAAAATCAAACCCAGAGGTGATGGGACCACCGCTAATGTCACGACAAACCAGCCTTCTAAGAGCGCCTTTCCACCCGCCCCAAGGCGGGTCATTCGAATAGCCACTGCAGCGTGTGGCATTAAATGGTGTCATCCACTAAAGGCTAAGGCACTTTCTTGCCATCAACACCTCGTGATGAGGTCAGAAGAGCATATTTTCTTTTTTACGGTACTGGGGATTGAACTCAGGGGCATTCTACCTTCGAGCTATACCCCCAACCCTATTTTTAAATCTTTATTTTGAAACAGGGTCTCACTAAGTTGCAGAGGGCCTCACTAGGTAGCTGAGGCTGGCCTTGAACCCAGATCCTCCAGTCTCAGCCTCCCAAATGCTGAGATTACAAACGTGCACCACCACGCCCGGCAAAAGAGCATATTTTGCATATTTTCTTTCTTGCTTCATAATAGTCTAAGGCACTGAGAGACTAGGTCACCTCCTTAAACTGCCATACGTAATGATTAAGTATTCCATTGGCGGCCCTCCTCCTCCTCCTCTTCCTCCTCCTCCT